>JAUYWG010000047.1:2468380-2545573 GCA_034779775.1 Enteromius afrohamiltoni | reverse complement strand
AGAATTTATGAATTAGTTTGAAAGATACTTCTTTTACTTTATTAGTGAGAAAATATTTCTGTTGTAAAGACCAAATTTTTTTCCAATTAAGGTTTCTAAATAAGTTATTCCAATATGAAATTACATGTGGTAAAGTAGTAATTGTTTCAATAAAAAGTGATCTAACTCACATTCATTTCTTTTCAAGCTTGCACAATCGCAATCCTCGTCAAAACACAGCGTGATTATCAACACAGACAGGGTGGATTTATGAATGAACGTCTATGACGATTGTTACTTATCCGCGTGATCTCTGATTAAGTGGGTGATCCTTCACTTTTCCTGGAGGGTATACCTGCGCATCACGTAGACCCCAAAAACAGACCAGACGAGAAAATAAACACTAGCATATTCTCTACTGATTCTCTCGAGTCATTTTCCGGCAGTGAAATCATAAAACGTGGCCTACTTATATTTCCCAGATTTCCATGATGGCATGGGAGCCCAAACAGGCCTGCTATCATAGGACACACGCACGCAGCATTCAAATAACACACAAGTATTTAACGTTATGGCCTAGTATATCCCATAAATTGTAACGCATGTTGTTTATTTTAATATCACGTGAACGCATGCGTTACATTTCATGGACGCTCCAAACGGGACTTATATATTATATATATATATATAGCCTACAACAATACAAACCAGCGCGACCATGTATCACCGTTAGCGCGAGAGGCTCCAGCAAAATGATACTCACCAAAACCGAAGACACCTGGACACAGTAAGACGTAAAACACACCAAACTGGACTACAGGATCCTTCGACATTGTCATACGTGTGTTTTTAAAGCGTTGCAGGGCGCATTCAGATGTGTTTCTTAAAGCCAGACAGCATTTCCTGAGCGCGTTGGCTATTGAGTGTACTAACGTTAGCTCTCTTCTACTGCAGCAGACCTCACAGGGTTGCCAAATATTCCGCCTGACGAATTAATAGGCGACGGGGTTCGTGCCTCAGTGCGTTATAAACTGCGTAGGTACTTTTTTTATTTGATTTGTAATATATATATTTATAAAGTTTTTTTTTTTTTGAATATGTAAATTCTCTTAACAGAGAAACGTTGTATTTTATCTTTCAAATTTAAACAAATCTGGCAACTCGGTGAAACTCGGGTGTTTTCCACATTGTTGATAAATTACAAAGAGAGTTACCAGCCCATAGCAAAAATATCAGGCATCTACATTGTTACTACTAAGGAAAAGTTTACACACTGATCCAGCATGTAGTGTTGTTACTTAGACTCATATATACAGTGTGGGGTAACACTTTATTTTAAGGTGCCACAATACAGAGTAATTAGGTACTTAGTAGCCATTGTACTAACATAAAACAATCATGTATCTAAGTTCTGGAACAGCCTGTAGTTACAGTTTGTAATTATGTAGATGTAACAGACAGCTACTGTTACACATATGTTACAGACCAAGTCTGTTACACAGATACTTACACTTAAGTACAATCTTGATACACTTTATTTTAGGTAGATTGTGTCTGTGTACCTGAATTTATAATTATGTTGTATAAAGTCTGCAACACATGCAACAATCTTTTGGTTACATAAGTAGCTGTGTCTCGTTTTTTTTCTTCTTTGTAACTGTAGCTGCCTGTTACATCTACATAATTACTCTGTATTATGGACACCCTAAAATGAAGTGTTACCCAGTGGGGTTATTTGTCATATTACCTGCCCTTGTTACAGTGTAATTAAACATTTACCAACGTGGGTAATGTTACACCCCTGAAAAAGGGGGAAATTAAGACATAAGTTAAAGAAAACACGGACTCGAGTAGCTTTCTGTTTGGTGAGCCTTTGATTTCCCCCTACAGGATAAGTATATATTACAGGAGAAGCCAAAGGATTAGTTTGGAAAACAGACAAAAAACTTTAAGCAACAATGAGAAAATGCTCCATGACGAACACAGCGGTATGTTGCTTCACCCTTACAGCTCCCTTTGAAGTGACGTGTTGATTTCCTCTGTAGTTTCAGAAAACACGCATCCACAACCACAGAATTTTGCACTTTTCATACTGTTAAACAGTTTTTAAATGCAGGATGTCAGACTGTATAACCACATCTATTGAGTAGGTGAAATAATTTTTAGATGGGCTCTAGTTCACCCAAAAATAAAAAATGTATTGTAATTTTTAATCACCCTTAAAATAAGGAAATAAGGCTTTCATTCTTTACAAAGCAAAACTGTACAAAACAAAATCAGATATATATATATTTTTTTTAAATATGCATACAATGGTTTATTAAATGACCTGATATTTCTACTCAATACCCTAATGACAACACACACATCAACATTTAATGATTGTTCCTGAACAATAATGGTAAAAACACGTAACTCCTTTATTTTTGATAACAAACCTGCCATTTCTTTGATGTTTCTTCTGCTGAAGACAAGAGGCGGAATTTGTGATTCATTTGATGATTCACAGATGAGTATAGCTTGTTTAGGAGTAGCTCTGTCAGAATGAAACTTTTTGATAGTCAAGATTTTAGTTTGAAATCTACATCTTAACCTCTGTAATTGTTTCAAGAATTTTACTTTTCTTTGATACATGTTTCACATGTATTATTCCTTAATCTTCCCACTCTCTCTAAACTGTAATTATACAGTCATATGTTTTTCTAATTTATAATTCATTATTTGCACGTTGGAATGTTCACAATACATAAAAAAAATCCCTCCTAATTTCTTGTGTTACCAATAAAAGGTTTTCACATCATACATTACTCACTTAATGAAGCCAAAATGATTATTAAGCTTTGTGATTTCTTTTGCAGTTAAATTTACATGGATGATAAATTATAAAAACATTTAAAAAAAACACTAATTACGCAATAATTACTTTTTTAAATATTGATAATTATGTCCAGAACTTGCAGTAAACCTCACTCTGCGCAGGCTTTTATAATCTTCACCTGTGCTTACATCATATTTTTTATTGACTGTCTCTCGTTGTTCCCAGATGTAGTTAATATTTTCCTTCTTGGCTTAGCTGGTCACGCATAGCAAGATGCTGAGGACACGGTCTTGTGGCTTTGGCAACGTCTGAATCCGGGAAGCCCAGCCCCAGAGCCCATGAATGAGCTGTTAAGTCCTCGGACGCTCAGAACGAGAGATGGACATGTGTTTGACTGTCGACAAAGAGGTACTGCGTGCATTTTTACCTTTCTTTACCTTCCGTTTGTTTTCTTTCTGCTTAGATGTGACTTACTGTAAATGGAGCCATTTGGAGTCAGTGTTTATCTAAAGGCAATCTAACCACTTTAATAATACATAACAATCTTTGCCCGGGGTGTTATCTTTTTGACAGCTCAGACAGATTTTTTTCTCAGACTAGTTAGAGGAAATTGTGAATCAGCACAGGCAAAGCTGCCAGGGATTCTTTATAAAGATTATTCTCTATGAATTGGTCTATAGTGTAGACCCTTTATTTAAAGCTAAAAAGAGGATTTAAAAGCAGTGTTAGTTGAGAGCGAACAGGTCACGGTTCATGTTTACAAGAGCTCTTAAAGCAGTGTTTGCTCTGAGTGAGAGGTGAGATGGAAAGTAAATCTTGCGCGAGCTCTGACATGCTGAAGAATTATGGACACACCCTGGTGTTATTCAGGACAGAAAATGGAGGACAGCTGCATGTGTTCTGGACCAGGCAGGAGAAACTGTGGTTGCTAACGGCACGTCACCTCCGGCCAGTTTTGTTGCATAATAAGAAACACAAGCATACTTTAAGACTCTGGAGGAAGTAGACTGCCAATTCAAGCAACGGTACTGCAGCTGAACTGCTGCTTAGGAATTTTTGTAAGTGTCTGGCTCATAAAATCCAAACCTTCGGGTTTGAAGTTGCCCAAGAAAGCGGATAAAAAGGTAAGGCTTCATTGCTGATGATGTAGATAAGTGCAAATACTTGAATGGTTCAAATAAGCAGTTGATGCAGCTATCTGTGTAAAGCTAAAAAAAATGTAGTGTGGTCTTCTGCTCTCTTTCTTTTCTTATTATTTCTTGCTAAATCTTCATTACAATTTCCGCTGCGTTCCCAAAGCTGAGATGGAAATACAGCCAATGTCAAATTTGCTTAAAAATCAGTGGTTGCTTATAGTGCAAAATGCTTTTGTTAAAATAGACAAGATTTTTGTTGTGGCCCTCTTTTATGTTGTCAGATGTGACCCGAAAGACTATGTTCACCATGTTCCTTTGGACAATGTTGTTCTTTCAGCCAGCTGTGAAGACAGTTCAAACGGTCCCTTAAAACCATGGCAGTGCTCAAAGTGGGCCGCACCACAGACTGTCAGAGGCCTAAGCCTGGTTTATTGTGCTCTCTGCATCTCACATTGGCTGACTAACCACCACAGTGGAGCTCCTGTTTACACATCACTCAAACATACTGGTGGGTCACTGCTCTTTCACTTACACAGGCACTGAAATCTTGCCAGCTGTCTACACAGACAGAATTTAAAGGCACATTCTGGGCTGTTCCAAAAGATAGAACAATTACACTGGTTTCTAAGAATCCTTCTGCCAGGCATATTAAGACTAACCCTTCTTATAGACAAAGTATCCTTTATAGAAATTAATTGCAAAAACTAAATCCTAATGGAACATGTCCCCAAATTAAATTACAGAAAACCATTGTTAATGTCATATGATGCGATTTCAAGTTCTATTTCTCTTTGGAGTGTTAATAAGATAAAACCAAACATTAAAGATACAAAACCAAACATATATTCTTCATAAAAGTTATGACTCATTCACACCCCCTAAAATGACTTGTTTAAACACGCCCCACTTTTCTCCATCACAGAGTGGGTTTATTTTCAAACACCACCCAAATTACTCAAAGAAAGCAGGCGTAGCTATTATTGTGGCTATAGTGTTGCTGCAGGCGCCATGTTCTGGAGACGCTGTGTGTGAAAGTGAAACTACTTTGTTTGTGCTTCCAAAAGAGGACACGACCAGAAATCAGAGTTAAGTTGTGTTTCCAACACTGTTCCAGAACAGTTGAACACAAATATTAGAGAGTGTTCAGCGCATTTACGGAGGACTGATTCCTGAACCTGACAGAGCAGTCTATGCTGGCTGTGCACAGAAACTAGAAAGTGAGGCAATTCTACCTCTGCAAGAACAGTCTGCAGCTGACGACTCACAACCTTTAAGATAGTTAATAATAATAATAATAATAATAGTTTTTATTTATATAGCACCTTTCCAGAGCTCAAGGACACTTTACAATGAATGTAACAAAGAAGAGATAATCCAAATAGACACTGAAGGAAAACAGTAATCAAGTAGAGAAACTTTAGGTCAACAAAAATGCAAGAAGTCAAATATTAAAAACAATATACAAAACAAGACCTAGGAGACAAACATGCAGAGGACAAGGAGATTAAGCAGAGCGGTCAGTTTCTTGGCTCAGAGGTGTAACATTCAGAAAACAGATGAGTTTTAAGTAAAGTTTTAAATTCTGAGATATTATTAACAGAACGGAGTGAGCATGGCAGAGAATGCCAAAGTTTAGGTGCAGTAACACTAAATGATCTGCCACCCACTGAAGAGAGGTGGTACCGAGGGACAGCGAGAAGGCCAGAATCAGAGCACATTGCAAAGATAAGAGGGAGCTAAGCCATTGAAGGATTTAAAAACAAGGAGGAGACTTTTAAATTTAATACGGAAGGAAACTGGGAGTCAATGGAGATTATTCAAGATTGGGGTTACATGAGCAAAACATTTGGTATGAGTGAGTATTCTAGCTGCAGAGTTTAGAATATATTGTAATCTGGAGATGGAGCTAGCAGGTAGTCCAATGAAAATAACATTACAGAAATCAATGCGTGATGAGACGAAAGCATGGATGACAGTTTCAGCATCTTTTGTACTGATGAAGGGACTCAGTTGGGCAATACGATGTAAATGGAAGAATGAGGATTTAATGACAGATTTAATGTGAGACTGAAAGGACAGTGTAGAGTCGAAGATTACACCAAAATGTTTGGCAGAAGAAGATGTTTTGATGTGAGAGCCAGCAATCTTACAGGTAAAACTGGTAGAAATGTTGCTGGTGAGTGCTGAGGTTCCAATGGAAATTATCTCTGGTTTGTAATGATTTTTATTGTTTTGGTGTTATAACGCCGGGATGCAAAATCACAATTTTGTAATAGCCAAGATAACGTCTAGGTTACGACCATAACCAACATTCCCTGAAGGAGGGAACGGAGATGTTACATATGGGAACTCGCCAGGGAGACCAATTGCCTTTGACCTTTATACAAGAGGCCAATGGATATTGGCGTGCACTTGATTGCGCTCAGGTGCACCTCATCACAGCGTGAGTATAAGAGGGCATGAGCGGAGTGCACATGCAGGTTTTCACTGAAGAGCCGAGCCGGCGTCAGCGCGACCTCAGAGTTGTGGCAGGTGAAAGTGTAACGTCTCTGTTCCCTCCTTCAGGGAACGTGGGTTACGTTCGTAACCTAGACGTTACCCTTTCAGTCGAATCACTTACATATGACGTTACATATGGGGACACCCATGGAACAGGCCATGACTCTGGGACCCCACGCCAACAGGCGAGATACTTTTCAAGTTTGTCAGCAGAGGATCTGCATGTAGCCTTCCCAACCCCCTGTGGCCCAGGATGGGGGGCCCACAGGGTTGCCAATTGTACTGAGACAGGTGGTTGGGGGCGGAGCACATGACTTAACATTTTAGTTTTTGCACATGGACTTTCAATAATTTCAATATATCGATAAGATAATGGATATAATTGAAGGGAAACACAGCCTTCTGGCTGAATGTGGAAATATTGAGATGTTGCCACACCTACTGGGTGAAGGAGAGGCACAAGAAGCACAGCCAGAGCTACTTCGCTCTAGGTCCGACTGCGGGGCAGGGAGTACAGGAAGTTCAAACACTTAAGGGAAACACTGAGATATTTTAAGCGCACGGATCCCGTGAGAATGGCGCAGCAAGCCGGCTTCAGCCGGTCCTCTCACTCACCTGCACTCCTCAGTGAGGACGCGAGAAGACACAGCCTCTATGTGGAGGTAGTAAAACCTGGCGAAGGTGTGGGTGTCACCCAGCCCACAACCCTACAGATATCTGCTAAAGAGGCACAGTGAGCTTGTCGCATAGGACGAAGCAATACTCTTGTTGAGTGAGCTCTCAGTCCTAAGGGCAAGGCTTTCCCTGGTATAAAGGGAGATGGCTTCAACCAAGCAAATAAGAGCTGCTGGGAGCTGGTCTGATGCTCCGAGTGTAGTCAGTGTAGAGTCACAGAGCACGTACAGGACACAGCGACTCTGAGACTGGGTCTGCCTCCTCCCGGGGCAGAGCTTGCAGGTTCACTACCTGATTGCGGAAGGGCGTGGTAGGAACTCTGGGCACATAGCCAGACGGGGTTTCAGCTGGGCCAAACTCTAGGCATTCTTCGTCGACAGAGAAGGCTTGTAGGTCTCCCACCCTCTTAATGGAAGCCTGTGTGATGAGAAGCGCTGTCTTCAGTGTCAGGTACTTTAGATCTGCAGACTGAAGGGGCTCAAAGGGAGCTTGCCGCAGGCCATGTAGGGTGACAGCGAGGTCCCAAGAGGGTACGAGGTGTGGTGTCAGGTGATTAACCCAAAGTGCAGCTCTAAGGAACCGAACGATGAGTTGGTGCTTAATACTGCACCGTGATATGTGGCTATGGCAGTGACATACACTTTGAGAGTAGAAGGGGGCAGCCTGTGCTACAACTTCTCCTGCAGGAAAGAAAGCACAACTGGGATCATGCATCCCTGTGGGTCCTCTCCGTGAGAGGAGCACCAGTCGGCGAACAGACCCCATCTCAGAGCATAAGCCTGCCTCGTAGAGGGAGCTTGCACTCGGAAGATGGTCTCTATGACAGCACTTGAAAGGCGGGAGAAGTCTACCGCATCCCGTCCAGGAACCAGACGTGCAGGTTCCACAGCTTAGGACGCAGGTGCCCATCCCCTGAGAAAGAAGGTCCTTCCTCAAGGGGATCTTCCAGGAAGGGGCTGCTGCAAGGAACATGAGGTCTGAAAACCAAGTCCGGGAGGGCCAGTAAGGCGCTGGCAGCAGGACCTGTTCCTCGTTCTCCCTGATCTTGCACAGGGTCTGTGCAAGGAGGCTCACTGGGGGAAAGGCATACTTGAGGACTCGTGGAGGGAATAAAACATCATGCAATGGGCGGACTCGGGGGAGGCGAAGAGGTCTATCTTGGCCTCGCCAAAGTGCCTCCATATTAGCTGGACTACCTGGGGGTGGAGCCACCAATCTCCAGGGTGGGTGGACTGCCGTGAGAGCTAATTGGCTACACGGTTGAGTATCCCTGGAATGTGAACAGCGATTTCAGCTGCTTGTGACTCCACAAGGGCAGATGGCGGGCGAGTTGTGACATGCGACGGGAGCATAGACCACCTTTTCTGTTGATGTATGCAACGACCGCTGTGTTGTCCGTCTGGACCAGCACATGCTTGTGGCGTGGCATCGGGAGAAAGCAACGCAAGGCCAGAAGTACGGCTAACAACTCGTGGCAATTGATATGCCAAAGCATTCAGTTTCAGGTCGATGGCTGCGAACCAATCCTGGCTCCGAATGCATGTTAGTATGCGAGTGAGCATTCTGAGTGAGCATTTTGAATGCCAGCCTGAGAAGGGACCGATTCAAAGCTCTCAGATCCAGGATGGGTCTCAACCCACCACTCTTAGGACTGTAAAACCCTGACCTCATCTCAGCTGGAGGGACAGGCTCGATTGCGCCCTTCGCCAGTAGGACTGCAACCTTCGCCAGTAGGACTGCACACAGGACGACAGCGTCGCTGTCTGAATGGACCGAGGTGTAGCGAATGCAAATGGTGAACTGAATCGGATAGCCGAGGCGTACCATCCGTATCAACCACCGCGAGGGGCTGGGAAGCGCTATCCAGGCTCCCAGCCAAGTCAAAGAAATTCATGCAGGTTTGGAACCACTTGAGGATAAGTAAATGATGACAGAATTATTATTTTCTCTATTCTTTTAATAGATGATGGTTTGTAATGTCTGCATTGATATTTGGAGTGTAAACCATTAGAAATTTGTGTTTTTTTTCAGTAGGGCCTATAGTCCCATTTCCCATTTCCTTTTTGAAGACAAGTAAAAGCTTAAAAAATTACAATATATTTTAAGTGTTAACCGTGGACCTTATTTCTTGCATTTAACCAAAATCCATTTAAAAACACCCACTGACTTCGGGATGATGATGGAACCAAAAATGCTAAATTGTGACCTCGTTTCTGGGTTTTGGCTTACAACAGTGTCATCCCTGCAGCACGCTATATACTAGCCATTCAAAGTTACTTCCTTTTCAAAGACCAGGGTCTTTGAGTCAGGTCTGTGTGTTGAGCTGTACAAAGAGAGCTGTAAAGAGCAATGCAAATCATCCCTTATGAGGCTGCTGACCAGGTGTTGGAACAGAGTCACGGTTGAAGCTGAACAATTACATTACATTTATTCTTCTTTCTTGCACATTCAGGTTTCAAAGGAACCCAGATGATCCTGTGCAGTCCGATGAGTTTTGCAGTGCTGTGCGGCATGCTGTGGCTCGCTGCGCCTTCCTTCCTGTGCTCCGACTGTAAGGTGGCCTATGTGATCGAGCGCAGTGTCTACATGTGCTCGTGTGCCCAGGATCAGCCCCGCTGTGAGAAGATGAACTCCAGCGACTTTAGCAACTGCAAGGCTGAGAGTCCCAGCCTGGTTCAAAAAAAGCGACTGGTGGTGTGTTACGGCTCACCTCTTAATGTGGCCCTCCTGCTGAACAACTCTGAGGTGCGTCACCTGTCTCTGATCCAGTGCAAGCCCGCAGCCGAGCAGCCTGTCCCATTTGAGTACTTCACAGTGCAGCGCTTGGAGTCTCTAACGGTCAGATATCCCTTCTGGAAGCCTGAACAATCTACTTATGACATTATCATAGGCAAGGACAGGGACGCCCCTTACCACGAAGAGGCCAGGATTGCTGTTATTCATACCTCTGTACTGACCGGGAAAACAGAGCTGAAGTCCTACACTGTCCAAACCAAAGTGGACCGCAGCGGAATGATGGCCTTCCCCAACATTTTTATGTCGCGTAGCGGGCTGTCAGAAATGTCCAGAATATTTGTCACTTTTCTGTACTGAGAGGCATTTAATTTCCCAGGAATTTGAAAGATTAATTGTAAACATTATAACACAAATAGCTGTTGTGCATAATTAAAGTGCCCCTATTATGCATTTTGTGTGTAACACTAAGTGAATGAAAACATCCTGCTACATGTTAAATCTGAATAACATATTGACTGCTCAATTTTTGGTCTTGTCACCATGAGTCTAAATGAAAATGCTAATTCATTCCTCAACACTAGGTGTTGCTTTTGGAGCATTAAAAGCTCACATACAGTGCTTTAAATCGATCATTGAAAGTGTTTGGAAAGATTCATTGTTGAATAGATCCTTTATGAGTCATTGAAAAAATAAGGTTAAAATGGTAATATTAAAGTATTTTTTGACCTTGCTTGCAAGGGACTCCCAAAACCAAAATATGACCATTTCATAATCCATAATTGGGGCACTTTAATAACTGATATACCTATAGTAATACTTACTGCATACATTGTAAACATCAAAATAGTTCAGAATCAAACATTATCATAATGCTAAACAAGAACAAGTTCTCTGAGGTTTGCAATGCGAGCTTTGCACATGTGCTGCTGTTTTACTGAGGATTTAATCCTCTTAGGATGTTTTGTATGCACAATAAATAAAACAGGAAAATATAGAATTTTTGTAAAATTGTGTTTATGTAAATAAAAAAGGCAAAGAATTGAGTGAGGCTGTTGTTCAAGACTCTACTGCTCTGCAGAATCTGATCCGGAGAGGTAGACCTGAGAGGTAGTCATTTGTTATACTTGTTCAAAAACAACCCAGGCTCATATCAAAAAAAGCAAAAGCAAAAGTATAAGCAAACGTGAGACAATAATGCATTTGCTGCAGCAAACATGTCATTTTAGCTTGTCTCTACACGTCTTTGACTCATAACTGAGCATTCCACATCACAAGTACATTACTGCATTACTGATAGAATCTCTCTTCAGTTGTTTGTGTGTAAAGGATTAAAAGTTGTTGGTGCTCCCCTGCCTCTAGTGTTCATTTCTTGGAAACGGCAGTGAATTGCATGTAGCCTGTTTCATTGTTTTATATCAAAAAAGATATCACACATTTTTAGCTACTCATAATGATATGAATAAACAGAGATGGTGATGTAAGACCTAGAGTTGCTTCAGGAAGGACCATCCAGTGTAAAATTCACTGTGGTGACAGCCAAAAGAAAAGAGAGAGTGTATATTATGTATAAAGAAATTTTGTAACATTTCTATTCAGGAACCAAAATTATAGCCGTTCTACTTATTAAAGGTTATTTCAGCCTGTAAAAAGGCTTTGGGGTCCAAGGAGTTTATGCAATGCAACATAATTTGTCTCTATTCAAGAAAGTTATTGCCTGTGGTTTGTGTCAGTTCTGAGTGTTAGTATGTCACAGGTTAAAAACTGTGTTACTCGCACAGTCTGTTTTGCAATCATGTTGTGCAAATAAAACCCTGAGACTTTTTGTAAAGATCTCAAAAGATTTTGCGATAATCTTTCCAGTAAGTGAAATGTTATAATACTACTTAGTTTGATAGTAAAACATAATGACCCAGTTTCACAAACGGGGCTTAGCTTAAACCAGGACTAGGCATTAGTTTAATTAAGATATTTAAGCAACTTTTACAAACTTGCCTTTTATTTAACATGTTTTAAGATATGTCAGAGCAAGATATTTTCATTTTGAGACAGCTCAAACATGCAATTTAGTCTGGGACTAGCTTAAGCCTTGTCTGTGAAACTGAGTATTTTTATGTGTATCAGTTAATGAAGAGTTCTACAAACACTTCTTCACGTCCACTTGAACACTTGGGACTAATACTGTAGTCTGTCTATCAGAGTAAGCTCATAGAATTCACCAGCTAAGCGTTATTTTTGCATGTCTGTTTTGTTGGTTTGAATGGTTTAGTTTAATTTGTTAGCTGATCACAGTGGATTCACCCAAAACCAATGGTTTACGAATAAATATCTTTATGCACCTTCAGTTAATGGTCGAGCTCAGAGCTTTGAGCCACCAGATGTCAGTGATGCTCTACTGTAGGTGATGGGCTGGCTCTCCTTCCGCTCTCAACTGGAAACTCGAAGCAGATGCTGGTTTGTCAGATATGAGGTCAGCAAAAGTGTTGCTTACGATACCTGATCTGATCATAATAACCTGGGCTGCGTTTGCCAAAAACATTGTTAAAACCTAAGTTGATCTTGGTTTCAATGGGTGTACTTATGTGCTTATGATGCTTTTGAGAAACGGAGCCCTGAGGCCTGTACCATAAAGCCGGATTACCTTCAAAAAAGGTATTTAAAATAATTTATAAGAGCAAGCAATTACTCTCTAATGGAATATTTTACATGTTTGTGTAACAGGTATGGACAATAACACTCTGGTTACATTTGCATATGCAGAAAAATATTAATTGCATTTAAAACATTTTGATTAGAGATTCTATTTCGATGATTTAAAATCTCACCTTCAGATGTTTAACAGCTTCTAAACAGTTACAAAAGATCCCCAAATCCTTCAGAATATCCCAATGGACTGTCCATGAGAGGTAACGACTAACACTGTTTTTAATATTTAATATTCTCCTCCATTAGATGCCACAGAATCTTGTGATCACTAAAACAATAACATTTAATTTAATGTTTTGCTTATTGTAAATGCTTTATTGGTCAGCAGAGCATAAAGTACTCAGTAACTTGCTATTATAAAGGAGGGTCAAAAGTTCAGAGTGGGCAGAATCAAATCACTCTCACGATGGCAGATGTTGGCATTTACAATTAATAATCTACCTAGGGAATTGCATTTCCCAACTCCAAACGCACATCTTGCGATTAATAGCGACCAATTAGCGAATGCAAAACTTACGGAGAGAAATCAGACAGTTGAATGCTGAATGCCCCCCCACAGCGAACGCGTCTTGTTTTGCATCTCAAAAACACGTGGTGTATGGATATCAAACAACACCGCTCCTGCTTAAAGACCAGGCGTTCGATACAAAATGACAAATTAAGGCTGTGTTTTGAGCTGATTGCTGGGGAACCCTCGCTGATATAGTTGACCTCACTAATGGGTGCCAACCAGTTGAATGGGGGTGGGGAACCACAGATTGCTCCAGTGCTTCCAACGCATGGCTTTTATTTATTCTTCTGTTTCTTTTTTTTTTGCCTGGGAAGTCTATAAAAATCAGCCTTTGGTCTCCTCACCGGCGGTTCACCACTAAAACATTTTTATAATCAGCCTTTATTGTTCATTCACTCCTTGTGGGAGATGCGCCCATGTTCATTTTTTAAAAGGGCAAATCAACCATAATTCAGTTTATAAACTGCAGCAGGGCTGGCGCATGCATGGATGAATATTCATGAGGCTTCCTGAAGCTGCCACGGCACGGTGATTCATTAGGCATATGTAAATATCACTCACTTTAATTGCCCCTAAACTGACTCAACATAATGTTGTCATTAGCAAATTATTACTTATTTGTCTTACTAATCGTACAGTATGGCACAAATGCAGCATCTCTACATATATGATTACAATTATAAAGCTCTTCCTCAGTGGCTGCCGGCACAATGTGTGCTGTCCTCACTGCTGAGATGGATTGTGGGTAAAGTCTGGGTTGTGGGCAGTGATGAGTTAGTGAGTTGTTGGCAATTAAACAAACTGGCACTTTTGTGGGTTTAGGCCCATGGCGGGCTGCTGTCTCCGGCTCCAGACGTCAGCTTTGTTTTTCATGCGCCGTCACTGTGAGAAATCGTGATGACTACTATGATTGTCTCATACTGAATATAATGGTGGTACTTTCTCAAAGAAACTGTTGTCATAAGCGGAAGTCCTTCGAGGTCCAGAAATATAATTCAAGGAAAAAATAGAGGGAAAATGGTCTGATGACAAACATAATGGTCCGATCAACAGTGAAAGATGCAGACATATTTTAACTGTTGTCAGGAACGTTTATAGGAGGACAGCTCAACAGCAAGGGTAAAACTTCACTCCAGTTTTATTACACTGTGCATTAAGTGTTGTTACTGAATTATAATTTGGTAAATGAGTAAAAGCAATAAAAGGACACATTTATTGTACTTGCAATTGAATTTTTATAATATCGTCTGATAATATCTTCATGTTGATCATATATCGAAATTAACAATTTGTACAATTTAGAAGATACTGAAATTAAAATTTCATGAAGATTATTATTATTCTGGTCTTTGTTTATAGAAGGAATGATCCATTTTAAAAAGTATAAATAAAAACCAGGTAAATAAAACAATATATTTGGAATATTTACATTGGGAAAGACTTTAATAAATGTTTCACGTTTCAAAATGTAAAACACATCTCACACATTTGCTTTCATTGCAGAAAAAAACAAACAAACATCTTGTGCAACATCTTGTTTTTGCTCCAAAAGAAGAAACGTTTTACTGGTTAGCAACAACAGAAATGGGAGTAAATGATGACACAGTGTGCATTTTGAGTAAAAAGGGATTTTAATCTGGGAGTAAAATCTCTTTGTATTTGACAATATCATAAAAACGCAGTTTCTAACTTTTTCACTTAAGACTATGTTGTTTATCACCTTTTCGACCTTAAAAAAAAAAATCTGGTAACAATATTTTAAGTTTACAGTTTAAGTTACATTTACAGTTAAATACCGTAATTTCATTAACTGATATTATGTTAACACACCAACCTATTAAAGCACTGAAATCTTTTGTAGCTTTGAAATACTCTGATAAACACATGATAAACCAAAGCCCATCACGAGCAGCTTTTAAATATGAACATATATAGAATGTGCTCAGTGTCATTCAAACAAACTCTAAACGCCGTCATGATGAGACTCATTAAACTCAAATATGCAATAAACATTCACTTAACACCATTACATGTGACATACCCTAATAAACATTACTGATAAGAAAAAACTAAGAAGAAAAATAGTTATTTAAAAAAAAAAGCAATAAATTCAAACAAAATTTGAAACACAATGCCGGGAATTCTGGGAATGCCAGTTTAAATTTCTTCCTGTAAACTATACAGGATTTTACCATAAACCATTTAACAGGTTTTTACCATAGCATTTTAACATTTCTTAGTTAAAATACTTAATTTTGTTACAGTGATTTGTGCTAAATATAATAATAATCTTTTGCAATAATGATACTTTATAATATAATTATTATACTATTTGAAATACAACTGAATCTTAAAATATTTTTAAAAAATTCTAAATGAATAAATATAAATAACTTTAGGGGTTTTTTTGCATTTATTGTTTACATTTACAATTACATTTAGTATTTTTATTTGAATAACAGATCGGTCATTCTAATATAATACAAAGGATACTGCAGAATCCACTCTGTATTATTAAATCACTGAGCACTAAATAACACACACACACACACACACATTTAAATAACAAGCCTTTTCTTATCTCTGTTGTTACAAAATTTGTTTGGTAGAATAATCCTGATGTGTAGTATTTGTGTCGCGAATGTTGCATATGCTTTGAGAATAACTGAACCGACAGAACTTGAAGGTAATTATAGGCTCTCGTCTGTCACAGACCCTCACAACAGTGCTGTTTAGTAGTCGAAGCATGATCGCAGGTTCACGGTAACAAGCCTTCCACTGACCCCACCAGACACCCCAACTCATAATTGGTGCTGATTTGATTGATTCATGGGGGAATTCATTTGAAGTGCACTTGTTGAGGAAGATTTGGCTCAAACCTCAGCATTCATTTTACTGTACACCTCCTCTTTTCTGTGTCAATTTAAAAAAAATGGGCCTGGAACTTTCTCAAATTCTTGTATTTCCCAGCATTCAAGTACCTTTGTTTGGATATGCACAGAAATTAATAGAAAGATGTTCTTAATATGATGTCTAACACAAGGAAACTGTTAACGAAGTCAGATTAGTATATTTATGTTGTACATTCACAATCAAAACATTCTTGAATTTACCATATTGCAAATCTTGAATTAAAAACATAATAACAATAACTTAATACAGCACAGCAATTTGATCTTCTTTAGAAAAACTGTAACACTTTAGTATAGGGACCAGTTCTCACTAATAACTTGTTGCTTATTAGCATGCATAATACTAGCATATTGACTGTTTTTTAGTTCTTGTAAAGCACATACTTTGCATGTCCGTATTTTAGATCCATCAAATTTGTTAATAAAACATGGTAACATCACTGTAGGGTTTACAGATTTACAGTTAGAATAATGAAACTGTAATTTCATTAACAGATATAATGTTGGTAACACTTTATTTTGATGGTCCCTTTTGAACAATATGTTGACAGTAAGTAGCTTTGCACCTACATGTCAACTAACTCTCATTAGAATATTAGTACACTCTCTAATCAATATCTGCTAACTCTTTATTGTGATGGTCTCCCAAAAGACGTTCTACAGACAATAACTTTGCAAGTAAAACTTGCAAAAGTAACTTTACAAGTACATATCAACTTATTCTAACCCTATCAGTCTACTAAAACTCTGCTAGCACTCTATTGAGAGTTAGTAGATAGGTAGGTGCAATGTTACTTATAATCCACAGAATACATTAAAGGGACCATCAAAATAAAGTGAAACCCAATCATTTTTTACAGTGTACCTTAACTATCAATAAGCATTAATTAGGAGTTAGTGGAGGAAAAAAAGAGTTGAGAATTGAAGGTGTGAGTAGAAAAAAAGTGTCTGCCTGAAAAATAAAACTTACTGTACTTGCTTTTTTTGACAAATTTTGACAAAGCTACAGTAGAAGCATTTACGCTCGCATATATTGTGTGCCGTACTCGCTCTGTCCCGTACATGCAATTTATTTATCTTTTTACAACCTCACAATTAAGCTGTTTAGAGTTCTTTATGGGGCCAGTTGTGCTCGGTACAACAAGCATGACAAAACAGGACCTGAAAAAACAGAAAAGTGAAAGGCTGGACTGTGCGAGACAGGCTGGAAAGCTAATAAAGTAATGTGATGGACGGCCCTTTCTCCCCTAAGGTTTCCACACCATGTAAATTGGCCCAGACAATGCATTATGGATAAGGCGTTTGAGATTATAGCTTGTTAATGTGTTTCCCCCTTCTCTGTTCTGGTGGCCCCCTCTGCTCGTGTGCAGGCAGGGACATGGCCACCTCATTGTCGGGGCATGAGGGTCTTTAGGTGCAGATGGGGAGGTATGGGGGGGGTCCTGTGCTGCAATCTGCCAGGCACTACAGCAGCGGTGTGTGTGTGTGTGTTTGTGTGTGTGCCGAGCTGACAAGCAGTCAGCAGGGGACGGGACTGCAGCCATATGCCTCTGCATCAGCCCTCCCTCCAGAAGAGCCAGAGCTGTCCATGTAGCCTCGTGTCCTCAGAGACCGCAGGCCATCTGTTTGGGGCTGAGGCTTTCTTACAGCCCACGATGGGTGTGAAGTGGGACTGAGGATGTTCAGGCCACTGTAAAGAGCGGATGGATGGGGTCTTAAAAATGATGGTGGGTCATGTGCGACAGATTCTCCACCCGTGTCTCCATCAGTGCAGCGTTCAGAGAGGTGTGTGATCTTAATGAAAGAGCACCAGTGAGAAATTACTGTCGTGATGTGTAGGGTTGACCAGTCACTTACTTTCCATTACTTTCTTTTGTATTGTTTGTTGGATCAGTCATTTTACATTTTGACCAAATGAAATGAACTTCTCAAAACACAATTGGGTTTAACAAGCCAAAGCCACACTGCAATACATGAAAAATATAGAAAATTAAATGCATTAATTAAGAGAATTAAAATACAGATTTGTAATAGGATATTTAATGTAAAATTTAAATATAATTTCTAAAAAAAAAAAGTCAGTATTGCTGTCTATTGTTAATCTGTTAGCAATAATAATAATAATAATAATAATAATATATTAACATATTTAAATGTTTTCAGCAGGTAAATCAAGTTAAACAAAAACAAACAAACAAACAGACAAGAAACATTGTTGATCACAGTTTCACTTAAAGTTTGAAATAGTTTGATTTTTTTTTTTAAAGAAGTCTCTTATGCTCATCAATGCTTCATTTATTTAATTCAACATACAGTAAATCAGAAGATAATATTGTAAAATAGAATTACAATTTGAATTACAGTACTTATTGTAATTTATTTTTAACTTAAATATTTCACGTTAATGCAATATTTATTTTAAATTTGAACTGAAGAAAAAATAAATATAAACACCTTTCTGTTTTTAACATATTAGTCTAAATAACTTGCAACTGGCAACCGCCTCGGTTTTAGCTGTTTTAACATTTTATAACATTATCAAATTTTGCAGTAATTAATTTTTAATGTTAAAAAATGTGCACAAATACAGTGAAACAATAATATGGTGAAATTAACATTCTAAATATATATATATATATATATATATATATAATTTAAAAATGTAAGTGATTGCGGTGATCAAAGCTGAATTTTCAACATCATTACTCCAGTCTTCAGAGTCATGTTCCTTCAGAGATTATTCTAGTATACTACTCCAGAGGTGCATCTATCAAAACTAACAATTAAAAGTTGTTTTTAGGCTTCTTGAAGTTTCTAAACCATTCATTGTCATAAACTGTTATTAAAATGATGACTATTAGACTATTAGACTGTTCCAGACCCGCTTCCAGCTAAGGTTCAGACGGTGTTGATTTGATGAAATTGGTGCGCCATATGCTAGCAAAGCCAGACACCTTCATTTGCCCAAACAACCTTACTGCAGGTCTTAACGGCGACATCATTTTGGCTTGTTTATCTAATGCGTCTGTTAATGAAATTTATAGCATTTTCACGCCTCTCCCCGCGCCAGCGCATGCTAAGGAGAAAGGCATAAGATATGCTAATGTCTTTGTCAGCCCAACTTTGCCGCAGTAAAACAAAACATTTGCATTTGATAGAGCATGTAATAAAGTGGGCATTAGCATTTTAAATGCAAACAAATAAAAATATGTGGAAAAAAGCTATTCAGACTGTTGGCGAATTAAATTCAAAGCTACGTGGCATAATCATATTGTGTAGCTACTTTAGCTGGGAAAGTTTGGACATCTTGAGACATCCTTGATTAGAAGTTATTCTTAGAAGATTGAAGCTGTAAGTGTGCATATTATATACACAGAAATAAAGGTACAAAAGCTGCTACTGGGGTAGTACGTTTGTACCTATTAGGTTCAAATATGTACACTGTAAGTACCTTTAAGGTACCAAAATTGACCCTTTAGGTACAAACATGTCCCTTTCAAAAAGGTACCATCCCAGTGACAGCTTTTGTACCTTTATCGTATCCTTAACAATAGCTATCATTTTAATAGGGAGTGGGCATAGTTTCTGCCAAATGAATTTGCATGTGCATTATCATGAATCAATGATGATTTTCTGGATGATTGTTTTGCAGTGAAATGCACAAAGTGAATGATGTAGATAAATACTGTACCATCTCAGCTGCAGGTTGTTGTAAAATGTACAATACATGCCATACCCACCAATATGAAAATACACATAATGTAATGACTTTGCTGGAAATGGAAAATTAAAGGAACATAAGTTTGTTTTGTTTTTGCCACAAAGTGTAATAATTTCGATCAGCATTAAACTTGCAATAGTTTTAGTTATTGTATATAAAACAGATGTTTTAAAAAGTGTTTCTGATTTACATTTCAGTATCCAAAAATGCATTAAAGATTATACATTACACAACTAACACATTCTACATTAAATTCATTTTGATGAATCAGTTATATATATTGATTCAAAATGAGTTTGCACCATCAGACATTTCACGAGTTCACACTTCCTTATTAATACAACAGAATATGCATTTTTGGCGTGCTGTCCGTGGAGAAGGCTGAGAGCTCGGTGGAGCTAGGATGGCCAAGGCGGTGTCAAAAGAGCGGGGATTGTGCTGGCCACTATTGGGGAGGCTGCCGTTGGGGCCAGAGGGGGTGGCTAAGGTTTGGAGAGCTTTTTTAATAATGGATTGATCTGAGCGGATGTAGCTTTTGAAAGAGCTTGAAGTCCAGTGGCCAAGGGTTTGAATTTGCTGTTACGATAGTCCTTTTTTGGCTGCCCTTGTAACTGCTCCAATTCTGAATGAATGTGAAGAAAAGGCTCAAAAGAGTGCCAGCCTTTTTGCTCGTCTGCAAGTGACTCTCATTCGTGAGACGGCTCCAAGTGCGCACACCTCTTGGCAGGTTAGGCTGTAAAGTGCCTGGGGGAGAGTGTTCCACGAGCATCTGCCAGCACCTGTAGTTCTGTCGCGGTGTTCTCTAAGACGTGTACTCACACCCGAGGATGCTGAGATGTCTTCTGCTGCATCAGAGGCTCCTCCATGCCACCGAGGTGATCAGGTTGGAGGTGCCGTGTGCGCCTTCGGCCGATATGTCTCGGCTGGATGATTGATTCCTGAGTTCTCGGACCGTGGCCCCATCGTGGTCCTCCTCAGTTCCTTTCTTCCCGGAGGTGCATTAGGGGCTGACCTGTCACGCCTGGCCACCAGCTCCTCTCCCCTCTCCACCCTCGACGGAGGTGCAGCCAGGGGGTACGTGGCCATCCCCCAGGCCGAGCGCTGTTGGGCCCACACAGCGGTGCTGCCTGGCATGGACCACTGCTGCCCCCGTCTGTGGCGCGTAAGACCTCGTCTGCTTTTGCAGGCCGGGCTTACCACGCCGTCGGGCAGGCTTTGGCTACACTCCAAGTGTTCCAAGCCAAAGCAACTTCGCTCTTCGGACAAAGAAGGTTGCCGCACGTGCCATTGGTCAGGTGATGAACCCGGCTTGGCCATGAACACTCGTAGCTCTAAGAAGCACCCCTGATATGGGCAAACGGAGGTGATGGTGATTGCTCCTCAGTGGAGAGGAACACCCGTGCCCCTACCCCCGGTGGAGGGCCAAGAGAGGTATCTTCTACGGAAGAGGGAGCAACCTCTCTGAACCACTCTGATTCTCCTCAGATGTGGACCCGGAGCCCTGGATCGCCAGCGCGGGAACCAGTGGAGAAGTTAAGCACTTCCCAGAGCAGTCAGACTTGCCCCCAGGACGTTCATCCTTCTGGTGCTGGTTCCCCACCAGGCTGCCCCACCGCAGGCGCAACTGTCACTATACCCCTGGCGATCCGGTTGGACAACTGGTTACGGCTTCCCAACCTGTCGCGCGGGTTGATACGGACAGTATGCCTCGGCTATGCGATAACATGCATCCGGCACCAGGATTGGTTCGCAGCCATCAACCTGAAGGACGCGTACATTCATGTCTCGATCTTACTTTGCCACAGGCCCCTTCTGCGGTTTGCGTTCGAGGGTCGAGCATATCAGTACAAGGTTCTCCCATTTGGCCTGTCCCTGTCTCCCCAAGTTTTCACCAAACTCGCGGAGGGGTCTCTGTCTGCCGTATGGCAGATGGGCATCCACATCCTCAACTATCTCGGCGACTGGCTGATAATAGCCCACTCGCGAGGGACATAGTGCTACGGCACCTCAGCCATTTGGGCCTTCAGGTCAACCAGGAGAAGAGCAAACTCTGTCCAGTGCAGAGGTCCTCTTATGGAGCTGGACTTGGTTGAAATGACTGCCCGCCTCATGGGGGAGCGCGTGCAGGCCATGCTGACATGTCTGAGGTCATTGAGGCACAAGACAGCGGTCCCTCTCAAATCATTTCAGAGGCTCCTAAGGCATATGGCAGCCGCAGCCACAGTTATGCCACAGCTGGCCTCCGGGGCCCAAGTACGCCTTTCCCCCAGTGAGCCTCCTTGCCACCCTGTGCAAGATCAGGGAACACAAGGAGCAGGTTCTGTTGGTAATCCCCCGAGACCACCCTCTTGGGACCTTGTCGTCGTCTTAACCGGCCTGCGGCTTGCTCCATTTGAGCCCTTAGCTTCAGCCGAGCTAAAATGCCTGTCATTAAAGATTGCGCTCCTGATTGCTTTGGCCTCTATCAAGAGGGTCGGGGACCTCCAAGCCTTCTCTGTCGACAAAGAGTGCCTAGAGTTCGGCCCGGCTGACTCTCACGTAACACTGAGACCTCGACCCGGCTACGTGCCCAAGGTTCCTACCACACCTTTTCGAAGCCAAGTAGTGAACCTGCAAGCTCTTCCCCAGGAGGAGGCAGACCCGGCCTTAGAGTTGCTGTGTCCAGTACGCGCACTGCGCCTCTATGTTGACCGCACTCGGAGCTTCAGACGCTCTCAGCAGCTCTTTGTCTGGCATGGGGAGTGGGTAGGCTGTATAAAAGGTGAATGGTGGGCGGGTGAGAGAGTAGGTAGCAGGGACTGAGGGAGGTGGGGCTGGGACTGACATTGGGGCTGTGAGTGGCTGAGGTTGGGGGAACAGAGGGGAAAGAAGAAAAGGAGCAAAGAGGAGGGTTAGGTGCTACGGGAAGGAATGAAGGCAGGGGAAGTCCGGATACGGAGGCGGGTTGAGCTGCTTGGTAGGGTGGGGAGAAGTTAGTCCCAGGGATGACGAACTGGACTTGAGGCTGGCTTGTGCTAGGATGTAGATCGAATGGTGCTGGAGGCCAGGTAAAGGGTTGTTGAGCGAAGGTGGCTTGCTGGTCTATCGGTTGACTTGTGGATGGAATGGAGGCTGGAGTAACTGGGAGGTTGACTGAATGAACTGGGATTCAAAGAGAGGGAACTGCTGACGGGTGGATCTGTAGCTCTACCGAGGCTTGCGGAAGGTGTGTTACTGCTGTTTGGTTGATGTTGAGCTGGTGTGGAGACAGTACTGAGGTGAGTATTACAGTTTTTAAACTTATCCTTTCTTTTTGCTGGAGTTGAAATAGATTGAGGGGCTGTACCTGACTTGTAGATTGTGAAGAGAGTAGTTCCGCTTTGTTGATTGGCGGGAAAATGGGATCTTGATGCAAAGAACGAGATACCAGAAACAAATTTCTGCCGAAATTTGTTTATAAACATAAATTGTTAAAACATTTTAGTGAAATATATACTGCTGTTCAAAATTCTTGTGGATGGAATGGAGGCTGGAGTAACTGGGAGGTTGACTGAATGAACTGGGATTCAAAGAGAGGGAACTGTTGACGGGTGGATCTGTAGCTCTACCGAGGCTTGCGGAAAGTGCGTTGCTGCTGTTTGGTTGATGTTGAGCTGGTGCGGAGACAGTACTGAGGTGAGTATTACAGTTTTTAAACTTATCCTTTCTTTTTGCTGGGGTTGAAATAGATTGAGGGGCTGTACCTGACTTGTAGATTGTGAAGGGAGTAGTTCCGCTTTGTTGATCGGCGGGAAAATGGGATCTTGATGCAAAGAACGAGATACCAGTGAAGTGGAGTTCGCTTTTTTTAAAGGAAAACCTCTTAGCTCTGATAGGGTAATCAGATAATAGGCTGATTAGGGAACGAGGTGTCATCATTCGTACGTGTTTCTGCCAAAATGTGTTTATAAACATAAATTGTTAAAACATTTTAGTGAAATATACACTGCTGTTCAAAATTCTTTTTAATTAAATAATATTTTTATTCTACAAGGATGCATTCACTTCAAATATGACAGTAAGGATGTGTTACAAATTAATCATGTAATGTATGGTAAGTGCAAAATATGCAGCTGTTTTCAACATTGATAATAATCACAAATGTTTTCTGAGTAGCTAATCTGCATATTTTAGAATGATTTATAAAGGATCATGTGACACTGTTATTAAATAATAGTTCCTGTCAGAGTTTTGACAGCTTGTCCGAGAACCGTCCTGTAGCCATGAAAAGAACGGCTGCTCTTCCATACAGATGGCCATATTAAACTGCCATTCTCTTCTCCGGCTGTTACTGGCCAAACTTTCGCTAAAGTCACTTACAGATTCAGTATTTGTAGTCCTAGTGAAACAGAAAAAGATCTGACGGAGACTAAATTCTCCATTTTATGCTTACTTGGCAACACGTGTTCTGTTTATCCTTGTTGATTCTGACTGTTGTATTGTTTGGTTTAATTACAGCTATTTTGGATCTGGCTGACGAGCTCAGCGCTTGTAGATGTTGTTTTCACTGCACAATGAATGTGTGTGTGTGTTCGTCCCTGCCACGGCTCAGGCATGCTGTCCATGCCACCCTCATCCTATTACTATGGAAATAAGGCTGGCGTGACAGGTGGTCTTACAACCAACACAATTAACTTCCTCCATTAGCTGATGGGCTGCCGAACGCTGCATGAGTACAGACCCCGGGTCTACGAGGCAGTGACACCCCGTCTGCAGCTGCATATGAGTGGGGTGGAGAGGATCGGGTCTCCAAATTACCCTACTTGCTGCTTTGCTGGGTTTCTCCTTAGAAAAACCTTCTTTTTCTAACTCTAAATTGCTTTACTGTGTCATTTGTCGCACAAGGGCTTTGATGGCCCTTTCAGAAGCTCTACAACACACAGGCGCTGATGTCTGCTTCTTTAAGATTGCCTTTTCTTTAAAGAATTCAAATTGTCGGTGCTAATTATACCCTTAATTACATGGATAATCAGTTGATTTTTGTAAAGTCCTCATCAAATATTTTGAGTAATATAAAATATGTTAATGGTTCAAACGCATTTCATATATGAAGAAGTGCAGTCAGTGACTGCAAATGCATTTGATTTCATAATAAAATAATTTGTCAAGTGATAAAAATTATTGCAATTGAAATCAGTCAATATATAAAAAAGCGCAACATCAAATCTACTAGTTTAATTGTGCAGATAATTGGATATGTTGTCATTATTTTCGCTTTTAAAAAACGTTTTCCTTCCGTGAAACAGAAAATGACAGCTCCTTTTTTTGTTTTTTTTGGAAAAAATAAAAGTAAAACACAGATGTGGATGGTCATTTGAAGCCATACGCTTATGAACTGTAAGTTATTCCCTGAATACCTCATTTTCATTTGCAGTTTTTTGTGCATTTGTTTATTTAAAAAGTATGATACTTGACAAAGCTTTATGCAACTGATGTTGACTATTGGTTAAACCACATATGAGTGAGATATATATGGTCACACTTTATTTTAGGTCCAAATCTTGCTATTACAAACCATTTACTTTGACCTTTGCCTCAATGAACTGCTAATTTGCTGCTAATTAATAGTTAAAAAGATAATTTAGGTATTGGGTAGGATTAGGGATGTAGAATATGGTCATGCAGAATAACTAACAAATAATCAGTCAATATGTTAATAATAGGCATGCAAATAAGCAACTAGTCAATATACATTTAAAACTTGACAGCTATTGAAGAAAAGAACGTTTTCATTATATAATGATGCAAATTACTTCAGATAAAGCTAGCATGACTATGTTTAAAAAACATTTATGGTCAGATTTTTCTTGATCTAGGAAGTAAAGATCACCATTTAGTACCAAACATTGTGAATTTTGTTTAAAATCTCTGAAATAGATAGAAACAAATAAAGTAAAAGCTGACAAGTACTGTATCTTTTCTCTGGTATTAGTATTTCAGCTGATTTTACTCTAGTGCTGTTATGTGTGTGTGGTAAATACGTCAGATTACAGCAGTCAAGCAGAATGAATCCACTTTTGTTTGGCGTTTGTGGGTAATTAGATAAGTGTTAGTTTAACTTCATGCTGGCCTTCACCTCCCAACTGCACTACCTAAAAAGCTAATAGCCCTTGACTAGTGAGTATTAATGAGGTGCTCCCTGAGAGAGAGAAACAGACAAAAACAGCTCGAAATATGCAAGACTGCAGGTGCAGACTCATTACATCTTATGACTGCACTGTGAGTAATCAGTCTACACATCTTTGTTCTTACATGGATGGAGATACAAGAGGAAGCAATGGTCATTTCCTTTGACTAATCAACACCCGTACATAGAATTAGGGCTGTATAATATAGTCAGCAAAATTTGTTACTATACTAAATTAATAGTGTGTCATACATGTATTCATGTATTTCTCTTGAAATATTCTGTGTTCGTTTTTGCCATTGAACATGTTTGCTGCAAGATATAGCAAAACTTTTCTCAGTTTTATTTATTTATTTTCCACATTTTCCCCATACTGAACACAAGTTAAGTTAAGTTAAGTTAAGTTAAGGAAGTATAATACACTGTAAAACATTATCATGATTTTAATGGAAATTTTTTTTTTTAAATGCTACAGTAAAAACCTGTTACATTTAATGGTAAATTCCTGTAAAATATACAGGAAAAAAAACAGTAAACTGCTATTCATAGATTTCCCTGCATTACATTTCAAATTTTATTTAAATTTTATGTTTTTTCTTTAAATTACTTATGTTTCCACTTATCTTTTTCTTATCAGGTATGTTTATCAAGGTTGTATATTACATGTAATGTTTATTGACTATTTCAGCTCACTGTCTCACCATGATGGGCACCTTTTATATGTTTAATAGGTTGATATATTCACATTATATTAGTTAATGACTGTAAACTGTAAATTTAACTAAAATCTGTAAAAGCTAAAATATTGTTACCATAGATAACATTTTTTTTACTGTAAATTTTACAGGTTTCTTTACAGTGTACATAAACATCAGTAATAACCTCAATTTAGTATTGAAAAAATATATATTTTAATAAAAATGTGGCAAGCACTTTAGAATGATGATCCACGATTCAATTATTTAACTATGGCATAATTTAATATAAGGTTACAAAGATGAACAGAAATGAATCAAACAAAAAACACTGTCAAGGCATCAAGCATCATGAAATGTATGCTAAGAGGCACATTAAAGTCATCACAAAATTTTGCTTTGTTTTATTTGATTTTTCATTTGCATCTTTTGATTGAAGCAAAGTCATCACAAATATATCATGAATATTTTATATATCACCCAGTTCCACACAAAACACAATAGAATCAGAAGTATTTCTGAAATCCATTCAGTGGCGATAAAAGCAAAACTTCTGTCTGATGACTGCTTACATCAAAGAGTCCCATTGGACTATGAGTGTCTCATGCATGAGTGTAATAAAAAAGGCTTTTCACGGGGAAAGACATGAGAGGGTAAAAGGTGAAGCTTGGCCACCAACGTTCAGAATTTACTCAAGGCTGACCTTAAGGCCTACAGCTTCAACAGGGAGGCGGCACCACGGTCTGAAAAGGTTTACATCACTATAAAATCAGACTGGCCACAAACATTAGTATTTCTAATCTGTCTCTTTGGAGACTGGAAATGAGTTATGAAGCAAAACTACAGCTAAACTTTAGAGTAAATTTCCAAAATGACCTGCATTAATAAAAGCCACCTTGGATTGTGACAAACATGGTAACTTACCCCCAACTTCTTTAAAAGGAAATATATTTGTATAATAGTGTTAACAGTGATTTTTGTATGCTATGCTGATGTTAGCATCACACTAGTTTCCTCAACTGAATTCATTTTCTTTAGGTTATGAATGTTGAAGATAAAAATATAATTGCCAAAAGTACAATGTACTGCAATGCTGGCATGCTTTTCACATCATAACAAAATTTGCAAAAATTGTACTGGTTCAGTATCTTTTCAGTTGGGCAGCACCCTCAAAGAGACTTTTTTGAGCACCAACACATGGTTAGTGCTTCGTGGTCCTTTGCCGATCCCATTCCCATCTCTCTCTAGTATCTAACCAATGTAGCCTGGCTTCCGCGACTATTAAGCTCATAGGAGCTCATAAGAGCTTAGTAGTAAGCCACCTTACTACCTGCCTTTTGGGAGGCGGGCTTAACCTGCTTCCATCAGATACCCCTGTATGCTACTGTTTGCATTTATTACATTCATGCAAACAATCAGACCACTCACCTAGCACGTTTCTCATTGGTTCCCATTTTTTTGGGAACTGAAATGCTCTAAAATTGCAGCTTGGCCAGACTAACTTTGCTCGCAGCGTCAAAGGAAGTATGGGCGGGCCCAGGCTATAACCAATGCTTTCCTGTCCGATAAAAGCATAAAAAGCCCATAGAAATAATGGACCACAAATGTCACATAGGTTATGTTGTATAGGTCAATATGTAGCAATAGCCAATCAAACACTGTGTGTCTAAATGATCAATTTTATTTTTATGCCAAAAATCATCAGGATATTAAGCACAGATCATGTTCAGTGAAGATATTTGGTAATTTCCCTTCCCTAAATATATCAAAACTTACTTCTTGTGTTAGCAATATGCATTTCTAAGAATTTCATTTGGACAACTTTAAAGGTTATTTTCTATCTTTAGATTCTTTTGCACCCTGAGGTTCCAGATTTTCAAATAGTTGCATCTCGACAAACCATACATCGATGGAAACCTTATTCAGCTTTTAGATTGATACTTATGACTGGTTTTGTGGTCCATTTTGTATCTTTGTACCTAAAACTAAATCAAGCCTATTAGTCCTGTATGAGTCTTTTAGTGCAGGGGAGTGTGATCCTGCTCCTGGAGGGCCAGTGTCTGGACACCCCTGTTTTAGGGTAAGATAAGGTATGGAGACATCTCTTTGTGGCTGCTGCCTCAGTGACAACTGCTTGTACTCCTAAAATTACAAATTTTTGTATCCATTTGTTTTTCTCTGAGAGTGTACATCTTCGGTTTCTCAGTTTGGGACAAGGCCCTACCTCTTTTGCCTTTTTGCAATAAGCAGCATTCAGGATTTTCCAAGGTTTAGGAATCTGCCACAGTCGCGTTTTGGCTCCGGGATCTTGTTGGGCATTGTTGATGGGTGGGAGGGTCGCTCTAATGGGAAACAATCCAGGGGCGCATTTAGGCAAGCCCTCATAAAGTTGTGACCCTCCCACTGGTTTTACTGGGTTACCAGGGGGCTGGAGAGGGCCGTCCCAGCTGAATGACAGTAATCCAGGATAGGTCATAAAGCAGCAGAGGTTTGCGGCATTGGCGAGCCGGAGGAGAATGAGAACAATGAGTCGAAGCCTGATGCACCCTCTCAGGGTACAAGCCTGGGCTCTTTTCAGCTTTATTGTGTAATGTGTGAGAGCCTGGTGCTGGTGGGCAGAAGGAGCAGCAACGCCTCATCAAGCTGGTGTGATATCTCTTCTGAAGTGCCTGTGACAATGGATGACCACAATAGTGCTTAGCGCAGACTTAGAGGAGAGACAATACGAGACCACCATCAGTTTACTGGGATAAGGTGGCCCGGGACAGCCTAGAAGAACCTCCTTTTCCTAAACCCGCATGGCCTCATTTTAGATGAAAATCCTTTGGATGATATCAATGTGTTTTCTCGTTTTCTGCCCTGCCTCGATCTGGCCGCCAGCACATCTGTATTTTCTCCGCCGTACCTCCCACCTTGCGGCCCAATGGCTAATGTGTAATTAATGAAACAACCGCCCTCATGTCGACTCTCACAATGGTGAGCGGGTGCTCCTCGGGACACATTTTGGTGAATGAAAAGGCCAGCCCCTCTCTCCTTACATGTAACCCTCCCTGGACACAAAGCACCCTTCCCTGTATCCAGCTTAGCCGCAAAGCTTACATATTAATCTCTTCTCGCGGTTACCCGTCTCGACGAAACCCTCACGCAGGCCTTCATTTTCTGGTCATGTGCACCCATTAGAAGGGGGCGAACCAGACACAGAGTGACACACAAAGCAGAATGGAGGCTACCAGGCTGAAACTGAGCTTGAAAAGAGACGAACAATTGTCGGCGCTGAAAGGGACAGTTAAAGTGAGAGTGCTGCGATGGCTCTGTGTCTGCCTTAGAGCTCGGTGTATTCTGAAGCGATGAAATTGTTGGCCATATGGCACATTTTAGCCACTTGATGCATTGCGCTGGTAAGGCCCTGATATATATTCAAGTGATATCGAAGAACGTATCTTAGTTTTAAATAAAATTGTTCCAGGGTTTTCGAAATTATTCTCCTGGAAATCTTTGTGCTGGCTGTTAAACACTGTTATGTAATAGTTAGGGATGCTCTGGAGCTCCACCTTCTCGCATGTGGAAAGCTATTCAATTCATTTCTGGGCTTATATTGTTTTGTAGTGAGAATAAAATTGCCATGTATGTTGACTATACTGAATATGGTGATATTATTATTATTATTATTATTACTACATACATGCATTATCTTGATTTATAAAGACATACGTTTATAACATATGCAAACTACCCATAGCAAAATGTATATATTGCATATGTCTATCATTTATAGTATTTACTATTTAATATTTTAGCAATATGTATTTATTTATATTTGCGAAGTTTGTGAAAGCAACAAAAATAAAAAAATTCCGCATGCTTATATTTGTTTTCTTAATGTTTAAAGTGATCTTTTATTTTTAATGTTTTAATATAATGTCAACATACACTATATTGCCAAAAGTATTGGGACACCTCCTTACAACCTTACATATGGGTCCAGTCATTTCAGACACTTCCAAAACTGTTGGAACAGAGTTATGTTGGAACAAAGTTATGTTTCCATCTTTGTTGCCACAGTTATGCAAGTAAGGGTGCGCGTGTGTGTGTGTATTTATTGTTTATACAAAAAGACACAAACATACAGTGCAGTACAGTTGCATGCATTTACATGTATATACTCATCTTCATATAATTCAAATGATAAATTGTCTGGTTCACACAAATGGACATACAAATGTATTTTGCATAGTTGACTCTACATATTTAAACTAAATCTAAGCATTACACCTCTTTACGTAATGCTGGATTATCTTATTGTACATGCTCTACAGCGAAATGCAAGCCTGTTTGATCAGACATTAGTTGAATAAACATAGTGTTTTAGACAAAACCATGTTGTAAAGAGTTTGATATTTATTGGATCCTTTACCAGTGTGTCTAATCTTTCAAAGATGTTTCTGAGACACTGAATGACAGAAAGTAAACTACATGTAGCAAAAGTAGTTATTCACACTTCTCAATTTAAAGAGGAACATAAAGGTATGTTTGTGCACTGAAATGTTAATTCCTCTAATTTTGCCTAATGAATGCAAATGTCCTCTTTGAGGAAAATAACCCTGAAAATATTAATTAGAAACCTCACATTCATTGTGCTGCTTCTTACAAGCTCTTTAATTAGTGAGCTTTTATCGTTTGATCGCAATGATAATTAGATTTCTCTAAATTTCAAGGTTTGTTTACTTGTAAGATAACAGAATATAGAATCAAGGGATTCAAAGATTGATTGATATCTTTCTTTCAGCAGCCCTATGGCATCGTCACAAAAAAAGAACAAAACTTTTTTCCAGTTCTGAAAAAAATGTAAAACAAGTATATTCGTCTGAAAATTGTATTTTTTAAACCTATATTTGATTTGTCTAAATTGGTTCCCATGAGTAAAAAAGGATAGTTCTACTTCAACTGGCTCATAAAAATTATGTTAATCAAATGTAGTAAAAAATTGTTAAAAAAGGTTAAAAATTAACATCATGTCGTCATTTAATGATCGTTCTAAACCTGTGTGTATATAATGGCATATCATAGGTAGAATATAAAAGTACACACATATTTTTTGGGGGGGGGGGTATATGTGAAACCGAAAGGTTCTCCAGATGTTAAACATTCTTTATGGAACCATTAGACAAAAAGTCCTTCTGTTTGTCTGGCATCATGAAGCACCTTTATTTGATATTTCTTTAGATGGTGTATTTTCTCCTCTTCTTTTAAAGACGTCTGGGCATCAAGGTTATGAGTTTCTGAGGTTTTGGTGGAGTAATTTGGTGCCTGATATGGGTTTGTGATCATTCTCTGTAGGTGAAAGATCTAGACCATGTTCACATGTTTTTGCATGATAGAGCTTTAGTTGGCATCTGCAAATGGCACAGCAGGTTGTGTTTACCGACAGTGGTTTCTGGAAGGATACCTGGGCCCATATAGTAATGTCAATGACAGAATCAAGCTGATGATTGATGCAGTGCCATCTGAGGGCCCGAAGACCACGGGGCATTCAAAAAAGATCGTCAACATTTGTTCCTTACGCACAGAGATTTCTTCAGTTGACCTGATGTCAGTTGACTTAATTAGTTCAAAGACATTAGACATTAGTTCAAAATGTCATAAAATTAAAATGAGCTAATTGAGTGAAAGTATAACATTTCTCAGTTTAAACATTATTTATGTTACTTATATATCCATTTATATTCTTATATTTTACATCTAAATATATTTAATATCTAAACATAACATAGTTTTCTTAAATAAATGTATGTGTTTGTATTTATATAATATATGCACAGTATACACACATATATTATGCGTCTTAAACGATGCGTTTATATCTGCAGTCACTTCTTTCGTAAGTTAACCAGGCTGTGTGGTGTCTGACAGCAGCTGATGTAATCCGGGCCTCACCTATTGTGTGTTATTCAGACTGCAGGTTTTTATATTTTTTGCTAGTCGGTGCAAAATAAAATAAACTGTGAAATATTATACCCAAAAATTGATTAAACACTTTGACCAGGCCTTGCTTTTTTTCTTTAATGCTAATGTGACCTTGAAGCCTTTCTTGGTGATAAGTTGACCTAAATTTACTCTTAATGTAATTTGACATTATCAAAATGAATTTGTTCTGAAACAGTGTAGCTTTGCATTCTTGTCATATTGTATTATGATTTTCTAAACTATAGCATATAAACCGTGTTGTGGATAAAATAGAAGACTGAAAGGCTTACTGATTGCACAAATCTTATTGATTATCAATTATTGATTGCTATATGTATTAGAGATTCAGTGAAAAAAGCCTCATTTGTTTGCAGCAGTGAAAATGTCATTATCTAATGCAAAGGAATTTATTCATTTTTAAGTGTGTAGTTGTATTGTTTTTGGAGCCAGTGTAGAATTTGCCTTGATGCATACCTGCCGTTGTTATTGTTTTTGCAACCCCGAGCAAACCAGCAGTGTGGAATGCGGCCCTGTGTGTTTTTTAGGGACAGGAGCCATGTGGGGAACAGCACGAGTGCGGCTGTTATCAAGAGCCTTAACAACGAGTGGGACACTCCAGCGCTGCCCATCACGGAGGCCGTCCAGCGCCTGGGTTCTGGGCGGGTTGGGCTGTGTTTGAAGCGGGTCCTGCTGTTTGGGTTTCCTTCTCAGAGCAGCAGTGAGTAAATGGGACCCCCCACCGCTCTACATCCCCGTAAAGGACACATCATCCTCTGCTCTCCCCTCCCTCCCGTCCCACTCCTCTGGACTCTTCCCTCTCCTCTCCCCTGCGCTCACACACTGAGACATTTTTCCACATTGGCCGGATTAGGAACACTTTCACTTAGATCTATGCGGTCGCCCCCACAGACAAAGAAACACTTGGAGACAGGATTAGTAGGATTAAAAAGGATTCACATATGTCCAGTTCAAGCAATTGGTATTCAAAGCTTTACACTTTCAAATGCCACCAAGAGAGAGTAAAGCAGTCCCGAGCTTTTCTTTGCATTGCAGCACCTTTATGAGAAACGATTCCCTTTCAACTTCCTCTATGCTGCGATGAATTCATGTTTTCACTCTTTTTATGTGGGGATTGTATTGCTGTGGAAAACCAGAGACTTTTTCTTCTCTGCTCACACCAAACTGGGAACTTCTACCTATTTCACAATACTGTGGGACAGTTTTCATCTCACATCATATTTACACTCATTTTTATTGCACGGTTACCATGATTTTATTTTCACTTCCTACACAGACGTTTAAATCATTTTCCATAATTATGGGACAGTATATCATACAAAACTGCATCTCATTATCCGAACAATTTACTAACAATCTTTTTTTTTTCTTGGTTTATTTGCTTGGTATTAACAAACCTCTTTACGAATTTTAGACTGTAACAATATATCAGATTCCACTTATTGTGACATAAGAGGTTGGAATAGCAAGTGCACATCATCTGCCAATAAAATAATAACAATAAAATAAAAAGATACACATTGGTAAAATTTTAATTGTAATTTGAAGCTAAAACATATTTCACATTAAACCATATAGTCATTATATTTGCTATTTTGTAATGCATAACAAATGATGACAAATTGAGTCAAAATATCTTGGAAATAATAATTTCAAAGGAATGTATTCTATGACAATGAAATATATGTTTTTGTTCATAATAATCATTATAATCATCAAAGCATGAGCAAAATCTGCACATATTGTCTGCTTATATATATATATATATACATATATCATAATAAATGGACAGCATCTTGCCAAATAATTGACTAAAGGTAAGTGTTAAATATAGAAATCTGCTTTCATTAATGTCAGGTGATATTTTAATTATTAACAGGATAATAAATAATAACACGTTTTATTCATTCTTTACCTTATCTTTCTGTAACATATTGCAATATAAATAAACATTTAGCTGATTTTTCATTTACCCGGGAAAGAGGCTTAAAAATTGCTGAATTGTTTACGATATTAATAATAATGTTTAAAGATTCAAAATATTTGCATCAATTGCATAGTAATTTGATTCTGTATATCTGTGATGGGCGCACTCTCGTTGTTCTTCACGCAATGAGAGAAATGCAGTTATAATCAAGACAAGGTAAAGAACGAATAAAAGTTAGTTACTATTCTATCAATTATAATTCCATATAATATAATGGCATTAATGCAAACAGAATTCTGTATGTATCCATTTAAAACGGATTGTTCTTTAGACAATTAAAGGTTCGGTTTAATGCATTTTTGACATACTTCTGTGAGCCTTAAAGCAGCTCTGCACAAGACTTCTTTTATTTTCAAGAAATTATAATGTCTACCGCTTACGATCTTCAGTTGTAATAATGTTTGTTAATGTTGAATGTTTTAACGAAAGCGATCATTAGTATTCTGTGGTGGATACCGACAGACTGCATACCGCGTGTAAATATTATAACTGCATATCCGTGACAAGAAATGATGCAAGGTGCATTGTAAGCGACCCGGCGTCGTTTCTTAAGCGTGGAGAAGTATTTGCAAACTTTCAGAGGCTCCTGGGCTGAAGTGTCTCCCCGTGGTGTCGCTACAATGAATATGAATAGATGCTCCTTTGGTCAATGGGACAGTCAAAGCACACCGCTCTAGATAATGGGGACGTCATCCTAACAAGACCGTTATGAATAGAGGGGCTCCTTTTGTTTGGCCCCTCTCGAGCAGCACTATAAATACAGAGTCCTGTGATGCGTCGCCACAGAGCAAGAGGTGCGAGATCAAACCAGGAGACACGGCCTCGGTCTGCAGAGAGAGAGACAGAGAGAGGGAGCGAGAGAGAGGGAGCGAGTGAGTGAGAGGCTCCAGTGGGATAAATCAGGTGATCGAGCAGGAGTGACTTGAAATAAAAACAAGGCAAGAGCAAGAGACAACCTCCTACCCAAGCGCAGCCATAAAATGAATTCGGACTCCAGCTCCAGCAGAGCCTCCTCTCCAGACATGGATGTGATGTACCACCACCACCACCATCACCTCCATGCTCAAGACGGCCGCCTGAACTCGGTGTCGTCCACGCAGAGCGAGCTGCTCCAGAAGATGACGGGCGAGCACGGGTCCAAGACGCCCTCCGGTAGCAAGTACAAGCTGAAGAAGCAGGTGACCGAGCAGGAGGTCCAGCAGCTGCGCTTGAAGATCAACGGCCGAGAGCGCAAGCGCATGCACGACTTGAACCTGGCGATGGACGGGCTCCGCGAGGTCATGCCGTACGCGCACGGGCCGTCGGTGCGCAAGCTCTCCAAGATCGCCACGCTTCTGCTGGCCAGAAACTACATCTTGATGCTGACGAGCTCGCTGGACGAGATGAAGCGGCTGGTGAGCGAGATCTACGGCGGCCACCACTCTGCGTTTCACTGCGGGACGGCGGGCCACGGCGGCGCGAGCGCGGCGGCGGCGCACCAGGTGCACCCTCTCCTCGGGAGCGCGCTGACCTCGTCGGCCTCCGCGACGCTTTCCAGCACGTTACCGGGACTTACCTCCATCAGGGCGCCGCACTCTTTGATGAAGAGCAGCCCCGCGCCTCCGCTGCAGCTCGGCGGCTCGTTCCAGCACTGGGCGGGCTTGCCGTGCCCCTGCACAATTTGCCAGGTGCCGCCGCCTCCCCACCTGCCCATCACCTCCACGGGACTGACGAGGCTTTCCACAGAGAGCAAGGACGCGATGAAGTGAACAGAGAGCGGACTGAACTTTGCATGATCTGTGTGTCTGTCTGTCTGTTTGTTTTAGCCCTTACGAGTTCGCAACTTCGTCCTTGTAACAAGGATCTCTTCGATTGCTATTGTAAGGTAAACTACTTTACCGTTATGGAGTACGTGCTGCATAACGCGCTGTAAATTCACTGTAAATGAGAGTAAATTGTTCTATTTGAGGTGGAGTCTATGTGTTTGAAGCTGCCCTGGAAACGCGAGCACTCTCTCCCTTTGCCGTGGTAACCATATTGTCCGCCCAAAAACGCAGAGATTCGAGTTTCTGGTAACACTTTACTTTAATGGTCGCTTTTGAGCATTCTATTGACAATCTGCGTGTCCACTAACTCTCCTTAGAGTAGACTGTCCTGATTAATAAATGCTAGCTACTTATTGTGATGGTGTCCCAGCTGACTAAATGTCGCTTTGCAAGAACATTTCCACTTATTCTAATCCTGACACTCTAATGAGAGTTATTAATTAATTACGGTCAACTGAAAGCGTTAAAGGGGCCATCAGAATAAAGTGAAACCGAGTTTCTACTGTACACCAGTAATGTGACATCTCCTTCAGGCTCTGACTTCACGACGCTTCTTTCACTGCTGCATATTTCTTCTGTAGTTATCACGGCGTTTTGGCGCAATCTGTGGCTAACTTGGTGAATTTTGCGTAAGGGTCGACAAGGCCACTTGTTGATCATGTGATGCGGGGGAGTTGCGTGCATGTATCTTTTCTGCAAAGGGTATAAAAAGACGAATCCCATGTGTTCCTTGTAACAAGGATTGTGAAATGGCATTTCGGATGAAAACTGTACGACTGTGGATTTAGTTCGCACTAGAGTGGTATTATTATATCTTCTTCGATTATTTTATTCATCCATTGTCAGCCTAAGTAATAGCTGAACCTTCAGTCGTGTTATATCTGTGTCGTATCTTTATTTGAAGTTCTCCGGCATGGCATCTTGTTCAAACAACCTATAAGCATGATCTTTTTTCCTTGGAAAAAAATTTGTTATTCCAGAGAGATTGCCGTGGTCTTTATTTTTGTACATTCTTGTTGACAAATGAGATATTTATTATTGCCCAGTGTTTCTGGATGAAATTTCAATAAAACATTGCTGTAAAAAAAACGAAATATCTCTGTCTTTTGCATTTTTTATAGCATGTTGTGCATATTAAATTAATTGCGCCTTGAGCGTTTATTACAGCTGCAATTGGAAAAAAGAGAAAATCTCAGTCCGCTCTTACATATCAACATGGTTACAGAAAATGATGGTTAATGTCAGTTTCGTTTCATATAATTATATGCAATCAATTATTTTACACACGTGTGAAAATGTTCCAAAACATAATACGTGACAGACAGAAATAGTTTCATTCGTCAAAATAAATACTCTTTACGGATTAATCAGTGAAATAATAAGGCAACATAACAAATAACAAAACATGGAAGGGGAAATAATGTAAAGTCCTCAAACGTTTAATTTGTGCATGCTATAAAACAGAAAAAAAGCGAATGAAGTAAATGCAGGTTAAAACAAAGAAAAATGTTTTACGCGGTGCTTTTAAACAATATATCATTCTGTGACGGTGGGGCATGTCTGATTCATTATAGGATTTAATTAAACATTGATAACGTAAGTAAGTAAGACTAAAACAAACACAGGCTAAATCATTTACATCAATAAACACAATAAAAGCGCCAGTTTCAAATAAAATAGCATTAATATTAATGTTTTTATTGTAAATCAATGCTGAGATGATGAGGTTCATACATTTGATATCAAAATTGCTCAAGGAAATATTCTCTCATTTATTGTGATGTCCCTAAAAAGTAAATGATAAAATTGCACTGGACACATTCGAAACACAAAGGCAGTCCCTTGGGTCCTTTCACAGCCTCAGCACAGATCAGATAGGCAGCAGCTGAATGTATGTTTGTAGAGATTACAAGTTAATTGTTCATAGGGGAATGGGAGAAGAAAACATCAGAGAGGGCTCGCGGATTACAGGACCCTAAATGCAGAAGATTAGATATTCAGGACTCTATTCTTGGGGGATGTAAATGAGGCGAAGGATTAAAAAGCCCTTTGTAACTCGTCGAGGGGCTCAAGTCCCTTTTTAGACAAGTAACAAGAAGAGCCTGGGCGAGAATGGTGAGCTAGTTTTACAAACAGTGTATGAACACCGGCCAGGACTCGAGCCAGATGGACGGAAAGCAGCGAGCTCACTTCTGCACAAACGCTTGAGAAACGCCGCGCTGGCAATAGACATTTGCGTAATTGGATTCGTTGTACTGTGCAAAGCATTATTTTATCCGCTGATTTACACAGTTAGTTTTAGGGTTCTGTCGATCGCAGAGCGAAACACTTTACAGTGTGCACCTTGTATTAAATCTGCGTTTTCCAGAAAGAAGTTTAAGAAGTTAGATTTAGGGGTCTCGGCTTTGGTTCTTTGCTTATTATATTTTGCTTAGCTCACTTTATGATGCTAACATGTGTGCAGGGAAGAAAGAAAATCATAATGTTTTATGCAAAACAAAATCAAGAAGGACGGCCATTCGCGATCTGACATGTTGAGTGACATCATCCAGTTTTGAAAAATAAAAAAGGTCAATGGGAATTTCTTTTTAAATAACATGTTTTCCAAAATGCTCCCTTTTTTATATTATTAGTGGTAGTAGCAACAGCAGCCTAGTAGCCTAATATTAAAAATGTTAAATCCATTACCAGTGCACGTCATCGGTGCTTCAGCTGAAGTTGACCAATCAGCGTCCTGTCTTGTGAACTTATAGTTGGTTAAACTTGCCTCATGTAGCTACACCCGATGAGGCTGAAATTATCAAGAAGTGTCAAGTAAATCTGCTCAAATGAAGTGATTTAAAAAGTAATTTCACATTTTCTAAAAACGAACCACAAAACACTTCCTGTTACAGTGTTAAGTTCTTATGCAAGGTTGCTCCTCAGTAGCTGCTATGGTTTGTTTTGGTGTTAAAATGATCCTGTCCCCAAATTCTGCTACTCTGGTCTCCAGATGTGGCTGTATATCGACCACTGCATGATTTGAGCCGTCGTTAATGCAAAGCGCAAGCGTCACATGATAATATTTTCATGGCAAAGTTTAATACACAGAGCTCTCTGCTGTGTTATGGACTGTCTATTCCTGCTTGTAGATTGTTTTGTGTTCCAAGCAGCGCTTGAGCTGCAGGCCAGCAAAATGGAAAGCAGCATGCGGCATACTGTCACTCGCTTCTGGAGTCAGAATCTGTCATTTGTCAAAGTCTGTGTTTATGTGTTATGTCTTCCAAAAAAGCATCTGCGAAGCAATTCTCACGCGCTTGCTCGAAAGTAAATTAAACGCCTCATGGTATTTTTCGCTCCATGCCTCTCCCTTTGTTTCCTTTAATTACAGTTTGGTGGTTAATAAACTCCTTTCCTGCTGGTGCTTCATTAACCATTCTGATTGTTATGATAACATGTTTGTCTACAGTTTCCTTTAACAAAGTTGAGATAGTTTTCAAAGTGAACTGAACAGACCTCAGCGGCACACTTAAGTGTAGTGCATGACTTGACCTGTTGAAAATCATCTGATGCTTTAGCTTACCTTGCTATCCTGGTGTAATTTTATATAGCATATATATATATATATATATATATAGTATGTATGCGCATTTATATATACATCATAAATAAACACAGTACACATGCATATATTATGTCAACAAAAACTTTTATTTTGTATGGGATTAATCACAATTAATCATTTGAAAGCACTAGTGTTGTTTCCATTAATTTTGCTTATCTGGTTATTTGCGTAGCGAGCTAAAGCAAGCTAAGAAGGCACTGCCGTAAAACTCGGAGGGGTCAAGCGGGGTTGGAAGAGACTCCCATGCTCCCGGGTAATTTCCCCGCGGCCGCTGTCGAAAAGACAGCTACGCTAAGTGGAGCCCTTTCTTTTCACACATGACAAATGGGTAGTCCTCGTCAGTGGACACACCTGTTACTGGAAACACTTGAGATTTTACACTTTCCAGAGTTGCCTTATTACCATCCGAGCACTCAAAGGTCCCGAACAATGGACGCGGACGCTAACAATGCTCCCGGCCCAGGGCTAAAGAGAGTCCCGTCAAAGCCAGGCTTGTGCCGGGCAACACCGGGGGCTGCAATTGAAAATAAATTTCAGTTGAATAAGGGCATGGGGCACATCGGAGGAACCCGCAAGCTTCGGCTAGAACAAAAGCAGTTGTGGGGATAAGTTATTGACTCTGCTGACAGGATGAATGCAGTTCATTATGCCTGCCAGTTACTCCAGTCCATGTCCTGGGCTGAATTAGGTGGCAGGTGCATGAGCCATTTTGCTCTGCCCCCGGGGAATGCCTAAGGCCTGTCATCAGCTGATTTCATAGACAAATGTTTATCCCATACAGCCAAAACAGAAAGCATATTTCCATCATAAGAGCGTTTTGCAACAGCCATTAGTGTCACCGCTCATTTGCATGTTAATTGTGCAGTTTAAAGCGGTAATGTCCGCGCTTGCTATTGTTCACGTTATACACGGGTATGATTTAAATGCTGCGCCGACCTGCTTTATTAGTTTCGAGAAACTTTTGCTTGCTGCGTTTACACTGCCACCGTTCCGACCAGCAGAATGTGCTCATTTAAATTGATCATTCATCAGCGTTCGTCCTGGAAAGACTTCATTGCAGACGAGCAAATTACAAGCTAAACAGACTAAACGCGAAAGCGCAAACCCTGGAGCCGAATGACAGAGAAGCAGATCCTTTTTGTGTTAGTCAATCTACAACATCCAAGTCAGCATTTGGCATCCCTTTTTACTCTAAATACGACAACATAAAAGAGCGAGGCTCTCGGTTCTGTGCTCCGTAATGTTCTCCTACTGTGTCTGACAGATGGCGTTCACTAGTTGGCCATAAATGGCTGTCACTGAGTGTTTGTCTGTCTGCCAGTAGCCTATGGATAAGGGACTCCCTGGGAGAATGTTACTGCCCTGATATTGCCCAAAACGAAATGTCCTTGATTGTCAACCGCCAGCGAGCGTGGTCCTCGTGCCACCCGGCCTTCTGGTCAGAGAGAGGGAGGTTTTTTGGGAGCAGGTGTGATCAAAGGATGTGTGTTTATTTGAATTGTGCTGCGACACATGCTTGAAAGCTGCCGCGGCTCATGGAGCACGAGGTGGACATGCTCTGTAAGATGCCAGGATACATGGGGTCAGGCGGTTCAAGAGGGCGTAGGCAATGTGGAAATGGCTTAATGAAGTAGTCCAAGCGAGTGAATAAATGCTTTATCTTGTCCCAGTTTAATCTGCAGGTCAGCCAGTTGTACTGTGGCGTCTTTAAAAAGGGTGCAACTTTGAGCGACTGACTAAATGTACTGCACCTCCAAACGGTGGCAGATCAGGGAGTGTGACTTTCTTCTTTCAGATGAATCTAATCAGAGTTATATTAAAAATGGTCCTGGCTCTCCTTGCAGTGGGTGGGTGGTTCCCTTTAACAGTCTAAAACACATTAAATAAAGTGCACGCAAATGTAACAAACCATTCCTCTCATGACTCTGGAGGGTGAATAAAGGTCTCCATGCATTTTTGTAAAAATAAATATCCATATTTCAAACTTAATAAACACTTTTGTCTCACTTCTGCTGAAGTAACCGGAAGATATTCAGGCGGATGATGTAAGGCTTTGGGAAGTCTCTGGGAGACTGTAGCAAAGGAAATCCAGTCACTTCCTGGCTGAGCGAAATCCTCCAACATCCTTACTATCTTCATTTTGTGCTTCTAATTCATGGCTGGTGTTTTATTTTGATCTGTCTTTGTGCTCGTCACTAATCATGCGACGCAATGCATTTATGTAATCCGTCATCCACCGGGACAGCGGAAATGAGAAAAAGTGTTTATAACATTTGAAATATGGGTATTGATCTTACAAAAATGCATTGATTGACCCTGTATTTTAGCCTAACCCTAACCCCTGGGAACACACAGTACAACCCCTGGTCACATTCATTATATATATTCAGGATATATGTAATATAAAATATGTGCAAATGATAAAACTCATGCTATTGATACGCAAAAAATGACTTTGCTGTGTATGTGCTAAGTGATGAGTAGTATTAGGGTTGTGGGGTAGATGCATGACATATGTACACAAAAACTGTATCACATATGCATGCTAACAAATATTATATCATATGCACACACAAAAACTATGTGTTATATGCATGCCAAACACGTGCACACCAAAGTACATTTATTGCTTATCGATACCATGAATTTTTGTTTTTATTTGGCGTACTATTTATATGCATTTTCTTGAGACCGGGCTCGAGAATTCACAGAAACATAAGATTGAACCAGTTTTAAAATATACTGTAAGGGCGAGAGTTTAGAACATTCTACATTTACTTTAAGAACTTTCAAGTAATTTTATTATAACCACTCGGCAACTCACAATTATGGTAATTCCCACATGACATGGACATGGACACACCAATAACTCTGTGTGGCACAGCTGATAGAAAGATGAAAACACAGATAAAGCGAGATATTAGACGTCTGTAGGCTGTAATGTGCGTGCCAGCTCATGTCTTGGCATAGGGAAGCATGGTAGTGCCCCTCACTGTAGGGGACATTGTTCAACAAAATGATGTAGGCACACAAAGAGAGTGTTGGCGTAAATGTAATGGCAGTGAAGTGTGCACAGTGACACGGTGGACTGCTTATATTCAGCTGTCAAAGGTTTAACCAAAAATAAGATTCATTAAAACAGCTATACATGTACATACTACCTTTAGAGACCTTAAAACGTATGCATTGAGCCCAGGTCTCTACAGCAGTGGAATAATGCGAGATGATTCTCTATTAGGCGAGCGTATGGATCGTCTCTCCAGAGGCACATTATCTCAAACAAATCTGATTGAGCAAAATTGATACAGTGACTACTTAATCACACGCACAAAGGGGAGTGGTGTACGCTAATTAGGGCACATCATGCAGCCTTTTGGTAAATGGCTGGCTGTCAGCTCTGGTCGGCTGCTGAGAGAGAGGCTAGTTAGCACGCGGATGGCTGAGATGCTGACAGTTTGGCTGAACGATCGCTTTACACGTGGCACGCATGCAGATGGTACAATGCAAGCTTAAGCTCCAAGTGCTCATTATAGTGCACTCATGCATTGTGTGCAGGGGATAACAGGATCTAGACTGGAACCTGGAAACTTGATGATTCAGATGCTGCTGGTGGTGAACTATTGAACTAGTGCCACTTGACTCTAGGTTATGTAAGGAGGACTGTACCACAAATATTATTGTGTTTACTAAACCATGGGATTTTACAGTTCTTTCTGTTTTTAAAACTTTGCCTCTTTTTTCTCCCCAAATTTACACACAAATCGAACACACAAAATGAAAACGGCTTACATACATTTACGGTAAATTTACAGTAAAAAAAAGGCAGCTGTGGTTGCCGGAATTCGGCTGTAAAAAAATAAGGTAACACATTTTAGTTTATGGTTTAAGTTCATTTTACAGTAAATAATGTAATGTCATTACCTGATATAACATTTATATACCAATCTATTAAAATCTGTTTTGTAGCTGAGAAGCGCCAAAAGCAGGTGATGATGAGAAAGTCACATGATGATCCAAAGCCCATCACAAACAGCGTTTAAATGTGAACATATATAGAGAGAGCTCGGTGACATTCACACAAACACAAAACACCATCATGAAGACACTCATTAAACTGAAACATGCAATAAACATTCATTACATGTAACATACAACCCTAATCAACATCACTGAAAAGAGAATACTAAGAAGAAAAAACAAAGAATTAAAACTAAATTATAAGACAAATCTATAGCATTTTCACAGTTTTTTACCGTTAAATTCACAGTAATGTTTTACACCTTTGCCATAATAATAACTCCTGATAGATTGTTGTGCGTTACATGGGGAATGGTTTATTGTGTTTTGTTTTATGAAATTGAGTGAAGATTTTATGTAACTGTAACACTTCTTTATGGACTCCAAAATATGATGTATGTTCAAAAAAGAAAGATCAGCATTGATAATAATAAGAAATGTTTATTCAGCAGTAAACCAGCATATTAGAATAATCTCTGAAGGAGCATGTGACACTGAAGACTGGAGTAATGATTCAATCACAGAAATAAATTACATTTTTAAGTGTATTACAATAAAACATTTTTTAAAAGTTATTTTAAATTGTGATGATGTTTTATAATATATTACAGTTGAAACAGTTTTAAATCAAAGAAATGCAGTCTTAGGGACCACTCTTATAAAGTAATTTAAAAAAACGAATCATTTCAAAACCTTGTCTGGTCTGGTGTATAATTTGTAGAATAAAATATTATAAAAATATTTCTTTATAAAATATTTCACAATTAGCTTTTAGTTTTAAGTTTGTTTTTTTTTTTCTTGCAAATGTTCTGCCGACCCTGTCTTATTGTGGTGTCATCAGTTTCAGAGAAATAGCACATGTAACAACAGAGCGAGCTGTGCTGATGCTCATATTGTTTCTACTGTGTGTGGAGTGGACCAGACTTCATGCTGCAGGTCGAGGCTGGCCTTTATTTCAGTACTGGCGGAGTGTTGTGAGGCTGTGACCAGCTCAATGAAGCTGGCCGTGTGCCAGAAGACATCAGTCACAGTAGGTGCATTTGAATGCCATTTAAATGTAAACGGCAGACGGTTTTCTAGTAAAAACACATGCACAATGAATTGAGAGATACCGAAATGGATTTTACTTCTAATCACAGTTTATACATGATACACAGTAGGATATTATAATATTAATCATTCCACGACTGAACTTTGCTATCTATAACTGACTGATTTTTACACTTTCAACTAAAAAGGGAGGGCTTTGAACAAATCATTTGATCAGATCTAGGCAACGGATCACTGTTTTTAAGCAGTGTGAGAAAAAAAATACAGATTACAAGTACTCTGATGTGAACACATCATGAAGTTTACATTACAGCGTTAAGTTAAATGACATGGAGCTGCAGTGTGAAGCATTGTGGGTTTGTGTGTGTGTGCTCAGGCCAGCAGAGCTAATTACAGTGTGTGTGCTGTGCGCTGGTGTGAAAACAGAAGTGACAGCAGCGCTGGTCCGTCTGCAGCGGAGGATTGAGCCCCCCGCGTCTGGCTAGGCCAGAGTCATCATATGGACAAATCACAACTGATCTGGGGCTGTAATGGATGCCAGATGTTAACGCTTTGTACCCAATGGCTCTCCTGAGAGCTCACCTAATCGGAAGAGATACATCGCTGCGGGTCCACGTGTGTGTGTGTGTGTGTGTGTGTGAGAGACTGCTGCTGATATTGCAGAATCTTTATATTTCCGAGCATAAGCCCTTAAAAAATATTTCCTCGAACACACACAGTACTATGCAGATTTACTAACTATAATATCATTAAACAGCAGAGGAAATAACAAAACCTATACATTCATGAAGTTCAATGTTTGTTTGTTTTTCCCCCATTTAAGGCATTTAACTTGATAACCTGATCATAAATAATTTGATCATCATTATCAGTATCATATATATTGCATTAGAAATGTGAAAAATGCTAATTAATCAATTTTATTCTGAAATGAATGGCGCTCAGAGGGCAGTGGAGGGTGTAATGATGTGGGAGGAATCACAGGACACTGTGATGGGAAATACAGCAGATGCTGGGTTATATGTGTTGGATGCTGAAATGCAGTATAACAGCTGCTCACCATGAGACAGACAATCATGAAGAAGACTGACTGAGACTGCAGACGAGACCACACAACACAAGTGTGCATTCGGCCATTTCTTCACATTCACTCATTTTTCTGTCACGAGTACAAACATGTTTTCTTTAAGAAGAAGTCTCTTCTGCTCAGCAAGCCCGTGTATAAAATATACAGTACTATTGTACTAATGTAATATATTGCTGTGATTTCTAAACTGAACTTTCAGCATCATTACTTCAGAAACCATTATAACTATTATTATGTTGTTGTTGTTGTTGTTTTTTTGGATAAACAGAAGTTCATTCATCTTAAATATAAATCTTTTTTTTTATCATCTGTAAATAACAGTATTAACCACCTCCCCTCAGATCTTCATATTCATCAAATTATCCAGAAAAAATAGACTCAAATGTTTCAATATTGATCATATTTTTTTCTTGAACAGCATTGGATGTGATGCTGAAAAATCATCACAGAAACAATTGATATAATAAAAATATAATCACATTATTTTAAATAGTGAAAATATTTCTGCTTCTGTTTTTGTTGTGTTTTGGATCAAATAAAAGCATTAAAAACTAGACTGTTTCAAAACTTTTGACCAGGAGTGCGTCAAACAAATGATTGTTTTGAAAAGCTGGTACAGTTTTTTCCTGTTTAGATCATTCCTCACAGTGATTAATGAGAAATGTCTTAAATCAGCCTCTGTGTTAGCCACGCTTGGGTTGAGCTGATTACGGCGCTGTTCTTTACAGATACACAGTTAAGGTAAACCCATGCGGAGCGAGAGGAAATGCAGCAAGCTGGCGGCTGTCGCTCTCGTCAATCACAGCCCTCGTTCGTTCTGATCCATCGCTCCGGCAGAAGAGGCCACTCCATCTGTGCTGCAGAGCCGCTGGAGTGCCGGGGGCCGGCTACATCCTTATTATCCCATTAGCAAGCCGTAGAGTTCCCTCCCGGCTGGAGAATACCTGCTGCTGCTGCTGCTGGAGGACACAAAGAGCAGGGACGGCACACTTCTCTGTCCACAGCTCACACAGATGTCAGGAACGCAGAGTGACTCAGTCCGACATACAAACAGACATCTCAATCTGTCAGTGCCACAAGAGCTGTTCCATTTAAAGTACAGTAGCTGTTGACAGAGTTAGTTTGTAACTGCACGGTGAAGGTTTCAGTCAGTAATGTGATCTATAGATAAGTTATTTGAGCTGTTCTGGCCGCTTTCTTAGGCTTTAAAGGGAATTATTGTTTGAAAACATAAAAAGAGCGTTAGAGTAAATCCAATTCTTTGTTGTCATTTGCAAACTTGGGAATGTAGAAGCTAATGATCAATTAAAGCATAAAAATGTAATCCGTGAAAAGAGTACATCGATTATGAGCAATTACAATGACTAGCACTGCATTCTGTAATCTGATTACATAAACCAGTTACTAGCCAGCGCTGATAGCGGATCGTGTTTTAAACGTGCATTCATTTTACAGTAGATTTTACACTACACCATTTATTACATGCTTTCTAAATTCAGTTTTCATTACATTTTCATTCATGTGAATATAGTTTTTTATTAATATTCATTCATTTTTATTCATTAAAGTATTATGAACATAACGCAAACACATACCATTTATAAATGCATTCATACTAGTTATGAAACACCAACATTCACTAGTGATGATTCTTCACACATTACAATCAAACCCACAGAAATGATTTTCTGAAATATTATTAAGGTAAGTGGTTTACAAAATAATAATAATAACAATAATAAGAATAAAATAACAAAGTTAGTCAACTAAATTTGTTGACGTAAATGCACCTTGAATATACTGACTGCAATCGCTTACGTTAAGAAATGTAAAGTAGTGATCATTTTTTCAGTGTATGATTTCAGAAACGTTGGTCGAAATTGCACTTTACCCAATGAACGTATCTCTGAATGCAAGTCCCAACATCTTAAGAAATTTAAAAGACATTTCATAAGTTTGTTCTGAAGTGAAAAGTTCTTCTGTTTTAGTTTGGACTGAAGTGAGGTAAGCACAAGCTAGGATCTCCCATCTGGGAAGGATTATACTGGTGTAGAGTGAACATTGCACGAAAGCAGCTTAAAAATATGGAAGGAAGTAAGAGTGGAATAGTAATGCATGTGTGCTTGTTCTGCGAGGACAGCAGGCCCGTGCCTGACCGCATGTTCTCTTCTCATCAAACAGGCCTGTCAGATCTGTCAGTCAGAGCAAACACACCTCTGTCTCCATCTGTCTTTACCCACCGGGAGAACAGAAAGTGATTTTCTCCTATTAGCAACTCATTAGAGTCGGAGCTGCACTTTCTTCTCCAGTCTATTCCCTTTCCATTAGGGCTGATTTGAATACCTGTGCTGTCCTTTGTCCCGCGGCCGGCCCTGCTGCTCTGATGGCCAGTGTTATGCAGGATCTGGGGAAGTCTGATGGAGGTTGCTCAAAGGTCATCCATCACCTTCTGTCAAAGAGGAGGTGACCTCCTGGAGAGCCTCCGCCCATGGTTTTCCCACCTACTGCCCCGTCCCGGCATGCTTCTGTAGGATGAGCTTTCACCGTGTGTGTGTGTTTTCATCGCATGTTAGATAAGTGCACATAACAAAGAAAACCACTTCGATATTTCAATGCTCTCTACACTGAGAGGAAAGGAAGACTTTTAATTAAGCCATTACACTGCCTCAAACTGTGGAAAAGTTCAGCTGGAAATTAAAAATTGCAGGGAATTTATTCACCCTTGGGCCAAGACTCACTGGAACAGACTTGTAAGAAATACTACAAAGCTGTGTGATTGTAAAATATGTGCCTCGACATATTTATCGTATTTATGTACCTTCCTGCACGTTTCGTCCTAGTTTCAAAGTGAAATGTTCGGAGAGTGCTTCTGAAACACAAGTTTAATATGTACCGTGGTACGTTTGTATTAGGTGGTGCGGATACGTATTGCAGTGTTTTTATAATGCTGCTCGATGTACGTTTTGTGGGCGTTCAGAATTCAAATGTCCAATGAGTGTCGCTAAAGATTAATACTCTACTCTACCCGATAGTGTTAACAAATGCAAAAGTAATGTAATAATGTATTGTCTGAGGCAGCCATGCTATTTTAACTTTCTTACGCTCACTTGAGCTGTTTCGTCAAACTGTTTTACGCGGGATTCGAACTGGAGCTGTTCAGTGCAATGCCGTATCACGTAAACCTACTGAACTAGATAACACTACATATGAAGCTGTTTATGGGACGATACTCTTGTATTAAAAGGAACAAAAGTCGTGGGAGTTTTACTGCCTCTAGTGTTCATTTCAACTGGAAACTGCAGCGATGCATATGTATAGGTATGTTTTTTAGTTTTGCGGAAATGTATGAAGCGGCATGTGTTTCCAAAGGGCCTGCCAGTTTAACTTGAATCTGTCACTTCTGGCCACGATACCAGTCTATAATCCATAATATTCCTTCAGTAACACCTTATCTGGATAGTACACTTCATATATATAATATTCTACTAACAGTAGGTGACTTTGTCAAGCAGCAGTCATTAGAGTACTAGTAGACTGTGTTTAATATCTTCTAACGCTTTATTTTGATGGATCCACAACATACTACATACTGACTCAGAAACTTTTCAAGTGCATGTCAACTTATTCTACTAACACTAACCTACCCTACATGAGAATTAATAAGAATTAGTTAGCATGTAGTTACTAAATTACGTATAGTTAGTAGTCTCTCACATCAAAATCCAGCCACAGATTAGTTTAGAGCTGTTTTGGACTGTACAGATGTCTCTCCTGATTCAGACCAGATGACTCTATCACTGGGGACAGCTATACAGTATTATAGATATTATGGATGTTTTAGCAGAAGCAAAGGTTTAAACTTTAAAATGCTTTTATCAGCTTTTATCTTTTCCAGATGTTCACTGATGGACTGGAGTGCTGTGGATTATTTTGATGTTGTTATCAGACTCTCATTCTGACGGCACCCATTCGCATCCATTGCTGAGACACTGATGCAGAGATGAATCAAACTCATCCTAACGCTGGTGAATCAATTTTCAGCAAATTAATTTTTTTTTTGTGATCTCTGACTAAAATTGAAGATATTCGATTACAGAGGGAAGCAGATATGATTGACATGAAAAGATCACAATGCACATACTTTCATAAAAGTTAGATTCATGTTTCTTATGCAAAATACAATTTCCTTATACTTTCTGACAGTTTTCGGGGTGGAATGTGACCTGGATATGTTTCACCTGCATTCAGTATACATACACACTCACACTACTTCAGTCCTATTAATAATGAATGTGTAGCTTCCATATAATTGTAGTAGTGTGGGCTGCTAATCTGCCGTGTTAGAATGAAAATCAAATATTGCTAATGTGAGAAACACATGGATAATTTGGTTCTATGAGTAGAAACTTTTTTCTCTCTGTCTCTGCCCACGCGGTTGGCATGTGCATGAAGACCGGACCGCCGGCCATCTGTGCGCGTGTGGACGGCCGAGCCTGACGGGGGCTGGACGCTTTATTTAGGAAATCAACACACCAACTACTGAGCTGAGCTCACAGCTGGGAAACTATCCTATCTACCCCAATCATTTCCCCAACGGCAGGCCTTGCTGGCAGTTACAGCAAATACTTGCACAAACGCAAACAGACGGGGACACATCTGTTTAAGTAGCAATATCTATAAACAATATCTTTTCGTATGGAAATGATGTGTCACGCAGGTTTGTTTTTCAAACCATTTAAACCGCTCTAATTAAATAAATTGAGATGTTGCACAACTGATAATGGAATCTGTGTCAATAAAAAGCTGACAACTGAAAAGTCCTGCTCGAATGTTAAGAGAGAAAAGTTTTTGGAGTGCAGTGAGGACAGCTAAAGTGGGACAGTTGAATAACATTCTATGCATTTCTTTATAGTGTAAAGGTTAAAGGTTAAATTCCTTATTTTGCTTGTTTGTTTGTTTATTGTTTTGGGAAGTAAACAGTTGAGTGATCTGCATGTGAAGCCAGTTTGTATGAAAATGTATGAATAATAAAATATAACTGAAATCATTTGTGTATGAAATATCCCAATATGTATGAGTCTTCAGAGCAATTGTGCATTTGTGCATTATGTATGATTATTATGAAACTGCGTATGATTTTAATAATGCATTAGTAAATGCTGACATTAGCATGAACTAAGATTTAAAAATGCTGTAGAAGTATTGTTCGTTCTTAGTTTATGTTAACTAATGCTGTGAACTGATGAAGCTAATTTTAAAGAGTTACCGATGATATGAGACGTATCAGCCAAAATAGAAATGAATTTGACATAATTGTTCCTCTTTCCTTATCGAGACACAGGATGATACAGGAGTGCTTGTGTAGCAAGAACACTGGCCGAATGCAGGATATATTTACATGTTTAATGTATAATTTGAATGGATATTTAAGAAAAATTACATTTGAATTAATTGATGGATTTAATTCTTCAAACTAAAATTAGGTAGCTGTACCTTAAAAGTTCACTTCACTTAAATACTAACGTATAGTTAAACGTAGTCTCTCATGATCTCCAGGAACTAGATAAAAATGCAGTAAAATATAATTCATTCATTTATTTTGCCAGGGAAGTTAATAAAAGCACGTTCTTGTTTTTACAAGAGCAACCCGGCTTGAGAATTATCCCCTGAGAAACACTCGGATGTTACGAAACAAAAAACACAAGAAAAGAATAAAACCTCATTTTAAACATTTGCTGATAAAAATACAGTAAAACAATTATTACAATATAAAGCAACTGTTTTTCATTTGAATAGGCTACATTTACAAAAATAAAAGTGCTAAAAAGAGTTGTGCTGCTTTATATATTCAATCTTTTTTCACAGATGAATACATTTCAAGAAATCCGCATGCCTTTGAAATAGAATATTTTGTTAGTGTCTTCATAATAAAATGTGTCCTTACTGAATAAAAAAATAAATAAGAATTTAAACAGTAAGCTATACTGTAACTATAAGCAGTTTGTTATTAAAAGGCTGTATATATATATACTGTATGTGTGACCCTGAGCACAAAAGCTGTATAAGTGTTTCTTTTGTGCCAAAGATCTTAGTTAAATATCATGTCTCATAAAGATAAACCTTTTTTTATTTTTGATAAATTGGTGATATGCAAGGCTAACTTCACTTGGACAACTTTAAAGGTGATTTTCTCAATATTTGGATGTTTTTGCACCCTCAGGTTCCAGATATTCAAATAGTTGCATCTCAGCCAAATATTAATTTGTAGTCCAGGGTCACCTAAACAATCACAGATGAGCGCTGGCTTTCTCATCCAATCAGAATTCAGAGTTTTCAGAGCTATGTGTTTTTAATCCATATTTTGTATCATGATCAGAAAATTCAACAAGTGAATATGATGAAAACAAATGACAGCAAACACCAGTCCTGCAGAATACAGATGCCTCGGAAGAGCTGTGCGGCTGCTGATGATGATAAATGACGGGCACAGCCTTCATGGGACGCTCTCTCTGGGTCCGGCCCATTGTGTGGGGCTCAGCGGCATCAAAGCGCGGCACATACAGGCCCCGGCCGCGGGCTCCTGGCGCCAGGGCCGCCGGGACACAGAGATCTCCCAGCACCCGCTTGAAGGGTGTGAAATCGGCATGATTAATAATTACAATTATTTGCAAATGTGCCAGCTGCTCTCGCGCGGCAGATACCTTTGATTTATGATGCTGTAAACGCCTGCAGCTATTGTGCTGTCCAGTGCTGGGGGACATTTATGGCAAACCCGCCGTTACAAAATATGATTTTATCTGCTTTCAGGGCTTTACCCTGTTCACATCCTCACACACACATACACACACACACACACACACACACACTTACCTTTTCCAGAGAGGCTTTCTCTCCAAACAAAAGCATGTGGTCGCTGCGGACCAGAGCAGCAATGCTATTGTGTGTGCCGTTGCTCAGAGGGACACTTGATGGCGTTTGATGCAGGCAGCTTCATGTGGCTTCAAATGAATATGTATCAACACCCAGTGACAATGCATTGAGGTACTGTATAATTCATATCTGGAAATTTCATTTAAGACTAGGGTTGAAAAGAGAGAGAGAGAGAGAGAGAGAGAGAGAGAGAGAACTTTTTAGGGATTTAAAAATATATGTATTCATTTTTTTTTACATAAATAAAACTGGCAAACAACTAACACACTTCAGTAAATTACAGGAACCTAATTTGTAGAATAATCACAATGTTTTCAGTTGATTACTCAAAAGAAATAAAGCTGTTCTAACTAATTTCATCATAACTGAGTGGCAGCCCTGCACCAATTAAACATATGTATTAATGACCGCAATATCACGTGTTAAATGATTATTAACAAGTCTTTATTAAAAACGCATACAATAACAACAAGTCAGTTTAATATTAGTTCTGCTTTTTCATTTTTTGAAACACTGAATTAATGTTGAACTTAAAATAAAAACAAATGAAAGACAGCTGAGTTTACATGACTCACAATATTAAGTTGATGTAATGCTCACCATTATTATCTGAACTGAAAATAAAAATGAAATAAAATCTGAAGAATGCTTGCAACTTAAAAGGTTTTTAATTTGTAACCATTAACTCATTTAAGTTGTGATAATAATAATAGGTGGTCTGAATTTCTTTTTTTAATTTTTCATTGTAACAGTTTTACATTTTCAGAAATGTATTTGTTAATGCCATAACTATCAGAGGCCAAAGGCTCAAAACAGGCATACTTTGATAATTATCTAGTATCCTCAAAACAACACACACTCAGAAATAAAGGCACAAAAGCTGTTACTGAAGCAGTACCTTTTCAAAAGGTACATGTTTGTATCTAAAGGGTATCTTAAGGGTACCTTAAAGGTACATATTAGCACTTAATGTGTACATATTTGAGTGTAATATGTACAAAAATGTAGCTTTTGAAAAGGTACTGTTTCAGTAACAGCTTTTGTACCTGTATTTCTGAGAGTGTGGCTCAAACATATTTCCATAAGTTTGCATATTATCATGGGCTGTATTATACAACATCAAAAAATGACACGCTTCAGCTTTAAACACTATGACGTAAAGAAGAGACATTTAAGCTGTTGTAACTGGACTCTTCTCATGAAAGCTTGTAATGGTCTGTGCGTTTGGCACGGCACCCATAGAGTGACACTGATGATGTGTCTATCAGCAGATTAACACACCCATTAATCACTATAAGAGCCATATCCCATCATTTGCACACAAAGTGAAGCTGACAGCAAGTGCCCGTAAACCTGTCCAAAGTCCTAATCTGATTACTGTCCGACCAGCATCTGTGCTGTAACGGGGGGTTTGCCTTTTGACAGAATGAAGAAGACAGACTGTTCATGCGGAAAATACACACCTAAATCAGTATTTAGAAAGTTGTCACTCAGTTTGCCTTTTGATGACAGTATTTGGTGGCATATAATAATATTTGATCAATTTATCAGGCAGCCATTTGGATGCGGCTCATTCTTTAATTAATGTGAGAAACAGCCATGTTTTATGCAGATATTACGCCTTAAAACTTTTTGCTGCCTCCTTCATTACATCTTAATTTTACTCTTGTATTTATTTAATCGACAAGTCTATTTATTTGTTATTGGCGCTGAAGCATTAGGTGTTGTCGTTCTAACAGCTGTCGATATGTAGAAATCCTGCCTGGAGCTAAATCAAAGTAAATCCATACCCAACATTTATCATCATAATTCACTGGAATGCCAATTCAGTTCAGAAACTGTTAAATGCACATCAGACTGGTTATTTTTTTAAAGTAAATTCTTTAGTTATGCTTTTGAGCGCTCTGGCTCTTATACTGTATCTAACCCCGGAGCACAAGAGCAGTCTTGTGGCAGATTTGTTTCAGCAATAGCCAAAAAATCATTAGGATTTTACTTAAAAATCCTATTTCATGAAGATGTTTGGTGACACTTTATTTGGTAACACTTTATAATAACTACACACTATGAATGATTAGTTAAGCATTAGTACGCATTTATTTCATCCTTAATAAAGCATTGTTCCAACATTATTATGCATTAGTAAACAGTTTACAAGTGCATCTATAAATGTCTTGTTCTTGAGCATATATATAATGTTTAATAATTGTGTTTTCATACTTTATTATGAATCAGTTTATATATTTTTTAATTATTATGTTATTTACAAACCAGTTATTTAGAAGTTGTCAGTGTTTAATAAGACCATTTAGAAAGGAAATGATTAATGAATTGTTTACATTAACATTTATAAATCTTATTTTTTAGACACAAGATAATAGTTGTTCAGTGTGTTAATAAATGCTTTATTAACACAGGTTCCTGCTGTAATTCATGATTGAGTCAGGTCATTATAATGCATTTAGTAGTTGCCAGACGTCTGTTCTTGTGAGCTCATCTAAAGTGAGGACTATTTATAACTTGTAAAGCATTTATAAAGAGCATGTAAATGCTAATTTATATTGTAAACAGACAAGTTAAACAAACACAACACAGAGAGATACAGAACACAGAAATAATTTTTCAAGATGTAAAAGAATTCATCATACAATTGCACACTTGATAAATGAAAAACAAACCTTCGGTTTCATAGAAAAAAATTAAAGCGTACAGTTTTATATTTTTTTGCATCTTGAAATGAATAGTTCTGTGTTGTTTGGTTGCGTATTGCTTTTTTAGGTTTTTTATGTTAGGAAGATTAATATTTATAAACTGCTTACTAATGACTATTAATGTTGGAACAATGCTTTATAAAGGATGAACTGACTATTTATTAATGCTTAACTAATGATTCATAGCGTGTAGCTATTATAAAGTGTTACCCTTTATTTTGATAGTCCACTTTAGATATTCTACTAACTATTTGTAACTACATGTCAACTAATTCTCATTAATTCACAACTAAGTCTACTCATTTTTCTATATATTTAGATTTAGTTCTTTTTTTTTTTTTGCACCTTCAGATTCCAGATTTTCTAATATCTCGACGAATACTGTCCCATCCTAACAAATCTTTATAGAACATCTCAATTTCCCAAAACTGACCATCATGACTGGTTTTGTGGTCGAGAGTCACATATGATAGAAAACACTATAAATACAATATACAGCTCTAAATCGGGTAAATCACATTTATCGTTATTTTGACTTTTTTGTCGTATAGTCCAGGCCTAAAACTTTTTCTGTGGCAAAACACTAAAACAAAGTAAACTATGACTTGTGAAGCTGCTTTGAAGCAATGTGCTTTATGTATAGTTCTCTCCAAGAACGTTTGGAAACTAATTTGAAATGATTATCCAATTATTTCTGTATTAGGATATTAGAATTTTCCTTTGACTTGAAAACAAGTCTAAACTCAGAGTTTCTCCCATTCGTGAGTGATCACCCCCCGAGTTGGTTTTTCTGTTTTTCCGACAAAGCTCTTTTCTTTTCTCCGAGCAGAAGAACAGTCTGAGGAAGCGCAGGTGAGGTCTATCTTCCAGCAGAGCGACCGAGTGCAGATGCTCCTGATCAGGACAGTGTGAAGCTGTGACAGGCTTAAGAGTGGCGAGCTGCCACTCACACACACACACACACCTGCAGGCCCCGCTCTACCTGACAGCGCTCTGCAGATGGGCCAGTCCCTCAGGTGGAGCCCGCCAAACACTTGCCATTAATCATTGCATAAACCTCGCCCAGAGGGAGAACCCGAGGTTAGCCATCATTTGGAGCTAAATTGAGTGAAAAATAGCTCTGGCAATGGGACGACTGTGTCACCGTCCCTTGAGGGCCCCCGCCAAGTGTGAAAACAGCTCTATCCAAGCAGCTAAGTAATCTGTCAGTTAGTTAAAGACATCATAATTCATTTAGCCTAATAAAGCCAAGAGTGATCACAGACGTGTGTGTTTGCTCTCGGATCTTACTGCATTCATCTTCTTTATTTTCCTGCATGTCCTTGGACAGCACTCGCTCTCAGATGCATAATCTCATTTGATTTTTCATCTAAACAGTGGATAATGCGTGCAAACAGCTGGCCTGGATTCCCTTAAAAAATATCTATATATTTGCAGTTTAAAGAGAAGCTGCGCAAAACATTTTTTTTTTTTTTTAATTAAGATTTTAGGTTAAAATGTATATGAATGTATAAAGAATACAAGGTGATAGGTCATCATTTCTTTTATAAAAACAGTCAGGTCCATATATATTTGGACACATGCACAATTTTTATTATTCAAGATAAAGTTATATATAAATACGTGCTTAAATTACACACTCTGAGCTTTGAGTTGAGGGCATCTCATCACCACTGGAGGAAAGGTTCAGGAATTACAGCTCTTTAATATGTACCTACACCTTTTCCACACGGACCATAAGTAATTGGACAGTAGACTCATGAACGGCCATGGGTTATGTCAGTTTAGCAGGTAAAAGCTCTGGAGTTGATTCTAAGTGTGTCATTTGTATTTGGTAGCTGTTGAACCACATCATGCAGTCAGTGATTACTTCATATGAGTGAAACAGATGATCGACAGGCTTGGGAAACAAAACAGATCCATCAGAGACAGATAGCAGGAACATTCTGAGAAAAAAAGAGCTTACCGGTGAGCTCAGAAATATAAAAAGACCTGGATATCCACGGAGCCATAACAAAGAAAAACCCTTTCACAACATCCAGACAAGAGAAGAACCCTCTCCAGGAGACAGACGTGTCTCTGTCAAAGAGAAAACTTCTCCAGAGCAAACACAGAGGCTTCAGCACAACACCAGAATAAACGTTTAATGAAGCCAGAGCACTTCTAGAAAAGCAAATCTTTAGATGACTAAAATTATGATTAACCAGAACCAAAATAACAGGAAGAAGTCTGGAGAAGGCTTGGAACGGCTCAATCCAAAGCATACACCCTCATCTGAGAAACATGGGAGCAGTGACATGAGCATGCATGGCTTTCAGTGGCTCTGGGTTATTGGTGTTTGGTGATGATGAGGCATTGTGTTATTTTTTAATCAATGTTATTTCTGTTTAACCCCTGGAATTAAAGCTCCATCAAAATGTCTTATAAAAATAATTGTACGTATTACTTTAACAAATATATGACTGCGACAGTTCAATAAAGTAATTAATATAAACTGACCAAATTCCAAGCATTCCATGCAACAACAATAAAAACGCTAAGCTAAGTTTTGAACTAAGCAATGCACAAACTGAGAGTCGGTGTAAATCACTAAAGCATTGCACACAGACAGACAGAATGTGCTTTTGTGCTCTGAATGCTCAGTCAACACTGAGGAGCAAACTACTGTTTCATTTTACAGTATACAGTAGTATATCCTAAAATGTCTCTTTGCTGCTCTAACACAATTAATTCATTAAAATTCAATTATTCAAAAATCAATCAGACTGCTTTATTGTCACACACGTGTACAGACATGTTTTATAATAGTTCTCAGTTGCACGTCTCTACAACATGGCAGTAAAAACCACAATCTGTAAACACAAAAGACTTACATATAAGCTTACATATACTAGAGCTGTATTCAGTTACAGAAATGTATATTACATTAAACATTTCATTAAATGGAAGCAAATTCCTAAAGTCTTAATCTCATAAAAGTTGTAATAATCTACATTCTCACCTAAAAACAATGTGGTAACACTTTACAATAAGGTATCATTTGCTAGCATCCTCATGTATTAACTTATACATTTATTACAGTATTTATTCATCTTTGTTAGATTTAGTTAATAACAACACAATCATTCATTGTTATTTAATGTTAACTAATGTAAAACACAATAATGCATTAGTAAATTATTATTAAGTAAGTTTAATAAAATAAATCAAAAATGATAACGTGAAATAGAGCTGAAATAAAATCTAAGTATTATATAAAACATTTGTTTTTACTTAAACGACACTCAGAAATGTGGCCTTGTAGTTCTAAAATTACTCAAATTAAAATCGAAAGGACTAATCAGAATACAGGACCATTTAATATATCTATATATATATATTTATTATTATTTATTTTTTTAAATTATTTATTTTATTTGGCATTTACTTACTTTAAAAAGTATGTCCTTCTTTCTCCTCCAGCCTCCCTTTTTTTAAAAATCTGCAGTAAATGTATGGCTTGACTGTATGAGGCACATTTAAACTGTATGGGACTATAATTAGATGCAAAGTAAAGATCCATCTCACAGTTCTAGCTTCAGATGTGTATATGACAAGACCAAAGTGAAGTCAGCCTGTGCTGTAAGTATGTCATTGTTTGATGTTCTTCTTTGGTGTTTCCGAGCGCACTAAAGAGGCCGTCATGATTGTCACCTTCAGGCGCTCCTCAGGGGAACCGAGCCCAGGCTGTTCTCCATGCAAGCGGATTAGGGCAAGCAGGAGCAGAGCTGTCTGGAAACATGATTTATGACTGTGGGGACTGGGCCGCTCAATGGCAGAGCCTGCTGTATGGACACTTTAGTTATTGTCAGCAGTGACAACACCATGAGCCCCGGGGCAAGCTGTAGCAAGCCCTTTACAATATTCAACATAAGTGCGACTGAATAACCATTCAGCTAGTCTGACAGTCTTCTGAAGACACTACGTAAACATTAACATGCGCTATTTCAGCTGTGCTGATTCGCTGTTAATTTTTAAGCTAAAAAACAAAGAAAGTCTTGTTCTTTCTTAATACCGATAATAAAAAGCATGCATTAGCTTGTTTATTTGCACAAGTCAATTTTTTTTGGTTTGTTTAGCTATCAATATATTGTTTGGTTAAACTTATTTTAAGTCAGTGTTACAGTAGTTACAGTGTAATTATACAAACAAGTCCTGAGTAATATGTACTTTAATAGGGGTTAGGGCTTGGTTAAGGGATATTTTCTTGTGATTAAGCATAATATACAGATATACACATGCACACTGTCAAAATAAAGTGCTATCCATTTGTTGCTCTTTGATAGTCAATCAATGTAAAATGCAAAATGCACTTCGTGTAGGGGTTAGGGTTCGGTTTAGGGTTATATTCTTGCCATTTTACATTATATGCTATTATAGTAAGTATACAAGGACGCTGTAAAATAAAGTGTCCTGCATTCGTCGCTCTTCGATAGTTCTTGAGCTTAAAGGAGCTGCTGCCATGGGATGTCGGCTAGGGCCGTCATCCCATTTTTTTTCTGTTTCGTTTTATTATGTGTCAGTCGGATTCTATTTGAGCACTTAGTGACAATAGAAGGTCAGCGTTTCCCTCTCTGATCTCGGAGCTGCTATTGTGACTGCGGGTGTAATTAATAGGCTGTGGAAGATGAGCGTGCCCTTTGTTTGTGTTCTGTCTGTTTGTTCTCACTCCCCCATAGTCAAGGGCACAACATGGGTGCTCATCTATCAAAGGGGGCATTCCTTTACCTGCCCGCCTTTGATGGCCATCTAAAGAGACAGCTCACGAGTCCATTTATCAGCCATGGCATGCGCTGACCCCACCTTGCTGAGCTCTAGTAAGCCTACAACCCCACCGATCGCCTTGTGGAATAATTATTAATCCGCTCGGATTGTATTCTGGCTTTATGGTTATGTGAGGTCATTTTGAGGAGGTCATTGAGAGGGGACACAGTGGGAATGGACACAAACTTCTCCGTTTCGGGGCAAAAGAAGCTGGATACAGAACCGTTTGCGGTGAGAAAGATGAAACGAGGCAGCTTTGATCCCACCAGTGGTCTCCTTACAATATGGTCATAGTGCTCAAGTGTAAAGAATGATGGGATTTCGAATGGAGAGCAACAGTGAACAAACACTACTGGGATGCAAGCATTTGAAGGAAGCTCGAAATGAGCTATTTGTAGACTTCTGGCTGTCACACTTCATCAGTAGTTGCTCTGAGAAGACACCGGTCAGGAGAAATGTTCACCTTCATGTTCACCACAAGTCATTGCAAAAAACCATTCTGTTGACTATTGCAGTGCTATTAAATCATATATATTTCTTATATAGAATGATATCAAACACCGTACACACATTTTAAAGCTCAGGGGCCCGCAACTCTTATGTAAAGCACGGCCGTGCAACATAACCTGGGAACCGATAGATTAAGTGTGCACTTGCCCCCTCATAAAAGCTCTATTGGTGAAAAACAAGCCAATTTATGCCGCTCGCTCATTGTGATCTGAGGAGGCTTTGTCTGCCACTTCACAAGGCATATTCTAAAGATGTTTAGGCCCTGTGGAGCATAAATCAGGACCTGGTCTTTGCGGTCCCTTCAAGGGCCGGCTCTAGATCATATTCGCAGAGGGCCAGGGCTGCTTGTGAACGGTCAGTCTAGGAGGCAGACACTAGCGGGTGGTCTGCCACATAAGGGTTAAATATGGTTCAATCCACAGAGCTCTCAAAGCCAGCTGTTGTTAAAAAAGTAAGTTATGTTGGCTCTATATCTCGTCTCGTAGTCAGAAAATGACAAATGTGGTGAGAGAACGCATTGCTGTCCTGAAATTGAACTTCATGCATGAGTGCGAAGTGTCGCCATTTCTGTTTGCCCTAAATTTATGAAGCACCTTTCCAAAGCAAAGAGTCAACATGGTCTTTAAAAGTGCAAAATGCTTTTAATAAAGATGTCTCATAGGCAAACTGAAATTATTATGCCGTGAAGCTCATTTTTATAACGTTTTGTATGCATTTTTATTGTTCCTTTATGACGTTTGACATGCAGAATACAAAAATAGCATTACTGTTTGTGTATAATTAACAGCACTATATATAAATGTATATAAATGTTGAGAACTTAAGCTTATCTGTTATTACCTATGCATGGTGCATACATAATACGGAGCTAAAAACAACAGTTTAACATACAGTAAACAGTAAGCAAAAGTGAGTCTGAATATCAGAGAATAGAATATTCCAGAATGTTACAGAAACTTCTAGAATGTTCAATCACGTTTATTTCTATAGCGCTTTTAACAATACAGGTTGCAGCAAAGCACTGAATATTAGCAAGTATTACCAGATTAAACTATTTATTTATCAAATGCAGATAAATTGAAGTGAATCCTTTTTTTGTTAGATTGAGTTATTTACAGAATATAACTTTGAAATAAGGTGCCATTTGTTAGCATAAGTTAATAAACTTATTACTTATTAACTACTTATTAACTAATGAAGAATAAGAAATACTGTAACAGATGCTTGTGTTAGCTGACATTGTCTAAAAGGGCCTCGATGTAAAGTATTTCTCCTTAGTACGCATGATAAACATTAGGCAATGTAAAACTTTGTTTTTACGATGAACATTAATATTAACATTATTTAATATAAAGTGACGTTAGTTAATGTATTATGAACATGTATAAATTCAAAAAGACCAATACCATATTTATAAATGAACATTAACCTAGATTCATAATTTGTTAATCGTCTGGTTTTGGTCATAATGACCAAGGGATTGAATTTAAACATGTAAACATGGTTTCAAAGCAGCTTTACATACAATCATGATGTTAATGTTTATAATATTCATATATCATAAACCTAATGCCTTATAATAACATTTAGCCCTAAAAATAATGTTAACATTTTGCAACTGTCCCATGCTAGTCTCTGTAGACTTTACAAACACATAAGCAATCTTGCTTTATGTTTGGATTCTGTTTATATGCAGATAAATTTGTGACCCTGGACCCTTTTCTTATTATCCTAATTTGGACCCATACAGTGTATTGTCCACTGCTGCTACAAACATAACTGTGCTGTTATGAATGCTGTTTTGTGCTCCAGGCTCACATATAGAGCTGTAATAATATAGTTAACACTGCGTGCTGTATAGCTGCAACGATCAGCTGGATGTGCCAGCCCAGCTCAGCCCAGATAACTGTGTTTGTTTTGTGTCTGTTTCCAATCATGGACTCTTGTCACCGCCCATCTCATCTGTTGTCATGGTTCCCCATTGATGTCTCCACCCCCCTTGTATGTTGCCATAGCCACTTATGGCTAGTCTCCTCCCACTGACCTAGTTCTTCTTGTCTAAAACCCAGATGTGTTTGTATGTCTTCACGGTCCATTAGCACTGTCGCGTCGTCGTGAGTTTATTCGTGTAAATCTCTGTTGTTTGATCTACTGTTGCCGACTTTGCCTGTTTTTGCCCAGCGCTTCTGTGTTACTCTCTGGATTGTGTTTGTTGTTACCGACCCTCGCCTGGACACTGACCACTCTTATGCTATATCTGCTCCACACCTGTATGCCCCTGATCGACTCTGCACTTGAGTCCGAATGTCTCTCGCCTCATCCGTGACAATAGTAGGCCTATATTGCTTTACATGAGTATGCTGTGTGTATGCTGGTTATTTTCACACACTGAGGAAAATAGTAACATCCGTTACGTCTTTTAATATCACTGAATCAAGATAATTAACTATTGGAGGTTTCCACTTTATACAGTGTTGTAGTGTTTTATGATATAAACCAATTATTGTGAAATGCTATAGATTTTTTTGTTTAGTGTGATTGCATATTGCATCTGTGTGTGTGTGCTGGTCAACAGTCACTTTCTGCCATCTTGTCAGACATCCAGCGAGAGCACCATTGATCACGCTGACAAAGTGTCCAGTGGCTATTCCCACACAGACAAGATACACGTCTAGCAGGTACATCACCATGGTTACAGAGCAGCACTCCAGAGCCGGAGCACTGAAGGCCGCCACTCACCTTTGACATGGCCTCATGAATGCCAGTTTGTTTTCCGATTGCTACGGTTCATCTTCACGTGGAGGCGGACAAACAGCGGTAAACAGGCAGCTAGCAGCTCAAAGGCAGAACAGAAAGGCCGGGTCCCCGCTTCAGCTGTGTTCACATGAGAATCAATCTGTTTTGAGTCTTTGAAGAGCGCCGAGGATAAAGGAATAACAGGGGTCTGCTCTGAAAGGAAAACAAGAAATGAGGCTGAGAGAAACTCTTGCCCTGGCTAGTGCATCTCTCTGTTTGGATGCGTTTCTCAGACATTGTTTGGATTAATAAATGTAGTATTTTCGACCATGTTCATATGTGACCCTGGAGCACAAAAGCAGTCATAAGCAGAAAAGGTATATTTTTAGCAATAATCAGCAATACACTGTATGAGTCAAAATTTCAATGTCAAAGATAATCAGGATATTAAGTAAAGATATTTCATAAGTTTCCTACTGTAAATATAGCAAAACTTGATTAGTAGTATGCATTGCCATTGCTAAGAACTGAAGATTTCCTCAATTCTTAGATTTTTTTGCAAAGCCAGATATTGTCCTATCCCAACAAGCCATACATCAATTGAAAGCTTGCTTATTCATCTTCAGATGATGTATGAATCTCAATAAAAAAAAGAGTGTAAAAATGCTAACAATGTAAGGTATTAGCATAGTATACTGGACCCTATTTCTACGATCTTTTCCTACGAACTTTTTTTTTTCTACGAAAAAGTGTGCTTTTTTTCTGCTGACAAAAAACTTATTTTACATGCACAAACAATAATAATAAAAACAAATATTTTATTTCTAATCATTTATTTGGCAAATAGTCATCTGTTATGCTCTAATATTCCGCTGGAAATGAATACAATAACATGTTTATAGACTGACTATGTGAAAAAAGCTTTTTAGCAGATATGCTTGGGGAAAACAAAATGTCTAGATTAGATTGAAGGGCTTACGCAGTCAAAATGTTGCTGTCTTTTCTTTGCCTCAGATCAATTTTTTTTTTATCAATGCCAATTAGATATACATGTTTTAGAAAAACAACAAAGCAGTGTCATTCAAAAATACAGACATGAAATCAATCAGCAAATGATAGCCACTGTTTTTGCTGCCTTTTCTTAGAGAGTATCACTCCACAGTCTCTTTCTTCTCACTCAATAAAACCATTTCAATCAACATTTAATCTCTTTTTATTTATTTCATCAATTTGGCAAGTAGCCATCTAAAATCCTTTGTGCGGAGGTCCTCGTCCCCGTCTGGCTTTATTTTGCACTAATGATCGTCTGATTGTTAAAATTTGCTTTCTATATTTTCATGCAAATTCAGAAGCAGAATGCTTGCTCTCTCCGATCACAGCCCGGCTGTGTTTGAAGCGTTCCTCCTGGCTCTGAGCTCTCGAGGCTTCGGGGCATCAAACAGTCGTCAGGCGCTGTAGTCTGATTGAAAGGAATGTTGTTTTATTTGTCTTCCGCTCTGAAGGAAAACGCTGATTTCTGTCACGAGAGAGCACCTAGACAATGAGAGGTGGAGAGAAACACTTTTCAGCCTTTTTTTATTTCAACGCCAACACGCTCAGACAACAGCGGCCTTTCAGCTAATTAAGCTGTTTTAAAGAGGGCTGGTCGACCAGTGACATCTTGGTGGGGTATCGGGGAGTCAATGGGGCGGTACAGAAGGGGAGACATTTACGGGGTGGCTTTTCCCATTGTTTCCGACCTGGCAGGATCTTTTCTACTTGGCCGCCTCTGCCTCAGTGACCTGTACAATGACAAGAATGCAAAGGGTAAACTCTGAGCTCGCCACAAAGGGGACAATTGCAGAATAAAAATTTCACGCTGCTGGGCAATGCCTCTTCTCTGCCAAGATTCCTCAGATACTTCACTCCAACACAACTTCATGGTGCTCTGAAAAACATGGAGCATGTTGTTTTGTCTTAGTTGTATGTCGACGGAAGGTCATGCTTTTGTTGTTGAGAAAACTAGCAAGAGCTGTGATTTTATTCACTATGCAGAAAAAATTTTATATATTCATTTAAAACAAGAATTCATGACCTAGCTAAATAATTAAGGAGTTAAACTGAACCTATTTCTTATGGAAAATGGGTGAAAAGTTTTGATTCGGACATATGTTTGAACTCAAAATGCAGACATGCTTGATCAGTTTAATTAGCTTTAGAATAAGGTATTCTCTGAACAAGCAGAAGGCTGATCATTAACAGTTATTGTGGTAGTTGTTAAATTTAGGATTAAGGGATCTAAAATACGGCAGGATAAGGCATCAATGTGTGCTTTATAAGTATTAATAAACAGTCAATTAGTTAGTAATAATATGCATGCTAATAAGCCACTATTACTATTTAGAAATGGTTCTTAAAATACATTGATAACCTCTTATAGTGAATAAAATATACTACATTTAACCTGGTTATCATATAAAGCAAACCTGTTTCTTCTGAAGACTTACATTGTAAAATATTACGCATTACGCAGTGCAGGTGGGGGTCAATTATGTCAAACCTGGCAACATAAAAAACAGTGTTGGGGAGTAAATAGTTACATGAAACAGAATTCTGTAATTTAATTGCAAAACATATGTATCTGTAATCAGTTATAATTACAGAGGAAAAAATGTAATTGAAATACAGTGTTGCACTTTACTTGGATAGTCCATTTGGACATTCTACTAACTACAAGTACCTTTATAACTACATGCCAACTAATTCTTATTAATTCACAACTACACGTCTCAGAGTAGACTGTTAGGGTAGGTTTAGGGTTAGTAGAATAAATTGACATGCACTTGAAAAGTTTCTAATAGTCAGTATGTAGTGTGCCGTCGACTCATCAAAATAAAGTGTTAGAAGATATTAAACAGACAGTCTCCTAGTACTCTAATGACTGTTAGTTGACATGAAGTTGCAAAGTTACTTACTGTTAGTAGAATATACAAAGTGCATCGAAATAAAGTGTTACCAAATACGGTTACATAAAAAAAGAATATATATATATATATATTTATGTGTGTGTATATATATATATATATATATATATATATATACATTTATTTATTTATTTTTTGACAGAAATTTGAGAAGCAGCAGAAGCACACAACACAGAATTCTCAATGTAACACAAACGAATCTAACTGAAATTAGTACTATTGCAAAGGTGTTTGCAAATGTTTGCTTTTGAGATGTGTTTGTGATATTTTAAATGCAGTGCTTCGTTTTGCAAGAGATGTCAGGCATTTTTAATTGTGTGTGCAATTCTTGGATTTGTGTGTGAAGTTTCAAAACCAATCCAATGTTTTAGCAAAGTGTGTGTAAACTGTTGAGGTTTTTTTTTAATAAGTAACTTGTAATCTGTAACCTATTACAACCTATTTACACTTACAGACACACACCAGCGCTGCAGTAAAGGATCCTCTGTCACGCCCTCAGGCGTTCCATTAGACTTCTGTTTACGTGTTCATTTCCTGTCCATGTGCTTGTGTTTGTTTTCATTCGTTCTCCCTCATGTGCTCCTGTCATTTGTAACCCCGCCCTGGTCCTTAGTGTGTAATTGTTTTCCCAGGTGCCGGGAGTTTTGATGTAATTAGTTTGAGTATTTAACCTGTTTTATTCTGTCATGTGTATCCCGCGTTAACGTGACGTATGTGAGTGTCTGCTCTGCGCTTTTGTTATTTGTCTGCACTGATCCCCGCACTTTCGATCAGCTTTGTTTTGCACCTTGTTTTATTAAATGCTTTCCACCGAAGTCAGCCTTGCCTTGCCTTTGTCCGCGGATGAAGCGGGATCGCGACGATACTTCACAGCAGCCTAACGCCCAACGTTACATTCTCCGAGAATAACAACTGAAATTTCAGCCTGTTAACTACTGTAGACACACAAGGAAAAGATCTACTAAAGACGACAGCAGAACATAGCAACCAATCATTCATCAAAGTTACAAAAAATTTCATTTAAAATAGCAAGGAAATGATTGAGGATTGAATCATACCTCATTACCTAGTCTATTGCCTACACTGTAAAGAAAAATCTGTAAATTTAACTGAAAAACCAGCAGCTGTAATTGCTGGAATTCGATCGTTAAAAATACAGTAGCACAATTTTAGGTTTTACAGTTTTACAGTAATACCGTATTTTCATTAACTGATATAATGTTAATATACCAACCTATTGAAGCACTGAAATCTGTTTTGTAGCTTTGAAATACACTGATAAGCACCAAAGGCAGGTGTTGATGAGAAAGTCACATGATGAACCAAAGCCCATCAAATATATAGAAGGAGCTCAGTGACATTCACACAAACACTAAACACCATCATGAAGACACTCATTAAACTGAAATATGAAATAAACATTCATTTAACAACATTACATGTAACATACAACCCTAATAAACAGTTATTACAAAGAAAAAACATCAAATTCAAACAAAATTTTAATTGCAATGCAGGGAATTCTGGGAATGTCCCTGAATTGTACATTTTACAGGAATACCGTCCAATCACTGTCCTTTTTGACAGTGTACAGTAAGTGATCTACTCTCCCGTAGCAGACACAGTGCGCCCTGGTACAGAAACATAGAAACATTGAGCCCTGTTTACGGTCAGGAGAAAATGTGCGCATGCATCATTGTACTCTCCAAAATGGTGTTGAATAAATTATGTTACTTATGTTTTCTTGTTTATCTTATTTGTGTTCCGAAAATGAAAGTTGATTGTAAAATTGAAATTATTTTTACTTCTGCTTGAACTTTCGCTTTAACTAACAGCGACTCACAGTAGCTTAGCCAAACTTTGAAAAAAGAAACTCTATTAGTCTGAGATTGAAGATCAGCGTGGAGGGGAACAAACAGCTTCCACGGCGACTCATCGTAAATCTACACATTAGCCCGTCTACCCCGCTGTGCTGGCAACACTTCATTTAGCTGATAGCGTTTTATTTAGGGACGCTGCCGCTCTTCTTCAGCAGACACGCACACCCTCCTCTAAGTCGCATTACCTCGTTGATGTTTGGCATCTCTGATCTGCGCGCTCGCGAACTTTAAATCATTATTCTGAGAGCTGACGAGAAACTGTCAACACCACCTGCTACGTCCGCGAAGGTCCTGCCAGCTTACATCTCTTTTGAGCGAGCCATGTGTTGTTGTAATGTAACGCGATTACAGAAAGCGTTTCACACCGTTTTCAGAGGAGCCAAAACATGAACAACAAAGCATGCCAATTATGGAGTCATTTGAGTGTTTGTTGAGCTTCGGCTGGGCTCCATTTTCTCTGGCTGGCCATATTGAAGGGGTCAAATGGAACATCTGAATCGCTGCTTTATTACACATCCTGTAATCCCACTTTCATTCGGATGCCCAAGAAGAAAGCGGGGGGAAAAAAAGAAAAAATGCTCCTTGTTACAATTTGGCTCGGAGTGTCTGTGCACATTGCACTTGCGTCTGTAGCAGCATGTGTTTCTGGGATTGTTCTGGAAGGGAAAATGCCGAAACAGCAGGGAGCAAGAGATAAACAGGCTATTCGTGACTCGTTAAAAAAGGCGACGGTGGCCAACATTGTGGAGAGCGTAAGGACCCTCCTTCCAACTGGGCTATAAACTTTTTCTGCACCAGCTGGACCGAGCATCTGTCGGTTCGCGCATGGAGAGATGATCTGGTGCAGATGACGATGGAGCCGTGCGGTTAAAAACGCGACACCTTACATAACTGTGCAGGTTAAAAACTCAGGTGTCAGGGGTCGATGCCTACTATCAAGGGTGCACGAGGAGTGAGTCTCTGTTGCACAACAAACGCTGGACTCGGATCTGAAATGTTTAAACTCACCTGAAGAGGTTATTCATGTAGGGTCAGTTTTTTTGTACTGACCCAAAAGTGACCGAGAATCCCAGTCCACGAGGAAGTTAGGGTGATAACAGCCAAACTGCACAGATGCCATTTCATTTTGCTCCACCTTTAAAACAACTTTCTTTCCAGTTCATTTCCACAACCAACCAGCTGGCCTTGTTTTTTTTATAATTTGGTCAATTAAACTGAATATCTTGTTTTACTCTAAATCAAAAACAGCAAGACAAAATGAAACAGAAAATGCGGTCACACTATACAGTGGGTACAGAAAGTATTCAGACCCTCTTACATTTTTCACGCTTTGTTATTTAGCAGCCATTTGCTAAAATAATTTAAGTTAATTTTTTCCTCATTAATGTAATCACAGCACCCCATATTGACAGAAAAACACTGAATTGTTGATATTTTTGCAGATTTTTACAGAAAAATTAAAAATATAACATGGTCATAAGTATTCAGACCCTTTGCTCAGTATTTAGTAGAAGCACCCTTTTGACTGAATACAGCCATGAGCCTTTTTGGGAAAAGATGCAACAAGTTTTCACACCTGGATTTGGTGATCCTCCGCCATTCCTCCCTGCAGATCCTCTCCAGTTCTGTCAGGCTGGATGGAAAACCTTGGTACATTTAAATGATTTTAGCAAATGGCTGCAATAAAACAAAGAGTGAAAAATTTGAATACTTTTTTTGTTGAGTCTGAATACTTTCCTTAAAAGTACTAATAAACAGCCGATATGCTCGTATTATCCATGTTAATAAACAAATCCCTAAACTGAAGTGTTACCAAATGTGCATATGAACATCCTAAGATGTGTTCACCTGGTCTGTTTTTTGAGGACAGAGCAGATGTTTTGGTAGCACTTTGTTTTAAGGTGTCCTTATGTACTTATACATAAGAACATGTAATTATTATTATTATAATAACAATTAAAGGACTGGTTCAAAACCCGTAACACCTTCGTTTATCTTCTGAAAACAAATCAAGATATTTTTGATGAAAGTCATCTGACCCTCCATAGACAGCAACACAACTGAAATGATCCCAGATCCAGAAACATAGTTAAAACACCAGTAAAACAGTCCATGTGACGTCAGTGGATCAACTTCAGTTTTGTGACAGTATGAGAATACTTTTTTTTTATATTATACACAAATATAATATACAATACATTTAACACAACCATTCTTCTCCCCTGAGCCACGGTTACAGTGTAGAGAGTATACTATGATATACCACAATCCTATTTGTGAATACAAAATATTTGCTAGGTTATCTCTAAAGCTCACTTTGGCTCCGTCTTATAGACTTTAAGATTTGATGTTGTGGAAGCCATTCTGAATATATTTTCTTTAAAGCATATATTTATATGCAGTGCAGTGTCTAATGACAAGTGTGTGTCCATACAGTAGAGCAACAATTAAAAACAACACAGATGGCGTGCGAGAACACTGGTATCTGTCTGTTGACTGCCTTTTAAACAAGTTATATTATAAAGATTTTGTGAATAACGTAATATACCAAAATTTAAATTGCATTTATTTTTTCTTTCTTTCTTTCTCTTTCTTTTTTGTGTTTCTTCTGTATCTTTAAACTTAAAATGGACATTTTCTTAAGTATTTAGATCAGTTACATTTTTTAACTTCTATCATTAATGATGAAACATTGGTTTAGTCCAGGTAGGTTTTTGTACTAATTTTGCATGCACTTTTTATTGTGTTCCTAATACCTGTATACTTTCATAGTAACTAGATGTGTACGTAGTATGTAACCACAGTGTAAGTACTGTATAGTATCTACAGCTGTAATATTTCTGTAACTACACACGGATTTATAGCTACCTATTGTATCAGTAGTGTGTGTAAGAGTAACAGGAACAGGGGGGGATCAGGGGGTGTAGTTGGGTAGGTTTGGGGAAATGTAAAGTTGGTGCACCTCTGTAATACCAGCGTATATATATATATATATATATGGTAACTCCTCAGGAACTGCCCACTTAATATAAAGTGTAACATTCTGGACACCAACCACAATTTATATGGAAAGCCTAATTTACTGCCCGCTGCTGTGTGACATCAGAGTAATTATATGATACATCCATAGCAATTGTATTTAATTTTTTTTTTTACCAAAAAGTGCCTGTTACACATTTGTACTTACATATTCCATTCAGTGGGTTGTTAGTACCCAGTCTCACAGTATTTATTCGTGGCAGGGACACCTTTATTGAGTTATTTTCCTAAGCCCAGCATGTTTTTTAAACTAAGATGCATCCAGTTGAAATGCATTAGTTTAACGTCACGAACTGCTGTGAGACTGGGCTGGTTGTTACATGTGTGTAGTTACAAACATTGCAGCTGTAGATACTATGTGTACTTGTAGTTATAATCTACGTCTGATTACCATGTAAGTACACAGATATCACACAGACACTTTTTGATGACGGGCGAACGTTTCAGAGGCAGTGTGAAAACGTGGTTGACACCACATGAGGTCAAATTTATTTTTCACGCTGTGCACACTGAGACACTGTGAACTCAGTGTGCAGTGACCTTAAGTGTTGAGTGTTTTTGCTTGTTCGGCCTGCGACTCTACTTCACCCTCCCTCTGTGAGAAGAAACTTTGCTGTATTTCAGCACAAGTTCTTTAGTCGCTCTCTTGAAAGTATGCTAAGATGTTTACAGCCTCATTAGTCTGTAAGTGTGAATGAAGGCATGAAAAATAGATAAGCTGGAGCTCCGTCCCGTGCCAGAGGAGGCCCGTGTAGCACTTAAGTCTTTGCAGTGTGACAGACGGCCGGCCCTTTCATTCTGCAGCATCAGGGTATCATTTGGAATTAAAGAAACTTTACGACTCCCTGAACTGATTTTCTGGAATATGAAAACATCAGCATATGGCGGAAGACAGCAGCAGGCTAAAAAGTCAATTTCCCTCATGGAACATACCAAGAGGGGTGACATTCATATTTATATTGTCCTTTTGGCTCGGAGCTTAGTATCGCCTAGGACAGTTTTTTTATGATGTCTGCTTTTCGTGAGCTCATGTTCCTGGGTTTAAATGTGGAACAAAAAAAAAAAAGCTACAAAAAGGCCACCAAAAACAACAATTGCTTACCGACTTGCTTTCATCTTATATGGTATAAGGCCTCAGGAGACGTGGTGCCAGGTGGAATACTTTTTGGAGTTGGAGCTGTCTAAAAAAACTTCATATTTACTTAATATTATACTTATGCTTAATATTTACTTGCATAATTTCTCCGTTTTAAGCTTCATGGAAAAACGACAAAAAGCCCCATGCAGTTCGACGGGGTCGAGTCGGGCCTCACTGGTGCCCAGCAGGCAGATGGGCTACAATATGCCAGGTTTCTGTACAGACAGATGTGATGCAGCGGTGTAGTAGTGCAAATAAAAACATTAAAAAAATAAAGGTGCTTCACGATAACATAGAAACAGCTTTAGCATTTTGAACAAAAGGTTCATTGTGGTGAAAGAAGGTTGTTCAGATTATTAAAGGTTAAGAAAGAGACGGTTCTTTGTGGTTCTTTCTTGCTTCAAAGCAAGTTTCAGGATATTACACACACACACACACACACATATATACAGTATAATACTGAATTATTTCAGTAAGACTTTTCTGATAGTAGCATAGGCAAACTAGTTACTTACTAGTGTAGGTTTATTAGTACTTATAAAGCATATATTCTGCATAACCTAAACTTACCCTTATAACTATAACCAGCCAATGAGGAGGTAGCTGAGGCAAAAGTCATAGTTGTGAGGATTGGTCCCCAAACTAAAGTTTTGACCCCAAAATGACTAGACTATCGCAAAACATATTTTTCAGTAACTGAGTGTCATCCTAACTAACTCTACTGGGTAGACTAGCCTAAACCCCTTATTAGGGGACCTTAAATACTATGTACTTACATCAAAAAATAAACCACTTCTGTTGCTATTGAGGTGAATACGGGTAAGGTTAGGGACAGGTTTGATGGTATGGGTAGGTTAAAGTGTAAGAGATGGGTCAAGAGTGTAATTATAAACATAAATACAGAAATGTAAAAACATTTATGCACACACTTGTTTCAAATCAAATCAAATGAATTTAATTAAATTATCAGATGAATCTAAATGTAAGTACATAGTAGTTAAGGCCAGCTAAAATAAAGCGGGACCCAGAAATCTTCCTGTTTTTCTCGTTCTCTCCACGTCCCGTCATGCACCCGTCAGAAATGACAAGCGAGATGCAAAATGTCCCACCCCCTTAGTAAGACGTGGTGGGAGAAGCTGTCAATCACTTAAATTGCTGAGTGGCCCAGGCCTATGTGCTTCTGTCATGCACTGATGGACATGAGGACTTTCCCACCTAGTAGGGGGCGACTTAGTGGCGGGTAGAGCAAAAGAGACGCATCCTAAATAACCATTAATAACTAATCAAGCTTCCCAAAACACAATATTGCAGTAGGCTTCTTATTGTTTATGTGTTGTTACTACTATTTAAATTATGTTCTCTTTCTGTTTTGATAAAAATGAATGTGAAATAAATCATCAAATATGTAAAAATGGATTATGTATGTCTTACTTTTTTTCCTCTAAAGTCCAATTACACAATAATATGACAATTTCACAGTACAACAGGTAATGGGCAATTATTCAACTTAGTCATGCAGTGTAATGTTAAAAACAGTTATGCTAAAACTAGACAAACACTGGTACGGTGTGACTGTGAAAAAAATACCAAAATAAATAAATGAATACAAATCATATGTTCAACCTCAGGATTCTTTTAATGTGTTTATCAATGATTTTCTTGACTTTCTACACAAACACACACACACACATACATATATATATATATATATATATTTCAAGGGTTAAAAAAAGAAAAAAAATAGATATATACATATATATATATATATATATATATACACTTTTTTTTACCCCTCAGTGTTTGGGAGCGTGCACGGCTCCTCTCACCTCCCCCCGATCGAGACCTTTTTTATGAATAATTGGTGATGTGTGTCAATATTGCACCCCGTAGTAACCATATGGTTGGCCTGAGCAGACAGGCGATTGTTTGGTGCTGTGAAATATTGTGTTACCCTGTGAGATGTGGAGCCAGTGGAAGCAGAAACTGTTGCTCAGACTGACAGTTACATTGTGTGTCTGAATGGGGAAACTTCTGAGGAAAAGATGCGAGTGGACCCAGACAGAATGTCCTGACCTCCCAAAGAAAAGACGATTGGACATGGTATAAGGTCTTCCATCGCTTCCCATCTCTCGCTATCTGCCTTTCAGCCAATGGGAAGTGAAGAGGAACATTAAACTTAAGTAGAACTTGCTTTTGTTCTTCAGTCCTTGAGGAGAATCTTTTTTTTTTTGTACCCAACAGTTGTCCTTATATTCACTGCTATTAATATAATATGCAATGTGTCTGAAATGCTTCAGCGCTCCTCTGGAACAGACTATTTAACAGACTACTGACCTAAACCTGGACTCCATTGTGATACAGCAAAATAAATAAACGTAATGAAGTACATCCATTATAAAAATCCATGTTGTGATTGGTTCTGGCATGCACATTTTTCTGCTATACCCAGGTTTATGAATGAAATCAACAGAAAAGCATGCAAATAGAAAAAATATAGTTGCAGTGATGATGATATTTATATATATGAGATATTTAATTAAATATACATTTAATATTCACTTTATTTATTAATTATTATTATAAGTACACACCTGCATTTACTTACTGTGTACTTACCTGGGAAAATACTTGCAAAATAAGGTAACTACAAGTGGTAAAGTTAGTTTTATGGGTTGGTACCTAGTTATTTTGCACTTATGTTTAGGGTTGCATGTAATTAAGCATGGTTTATTGTTTTTATAATAGTAAGCACATGTAACAAGGACACCTTAAAATCAAGTGTTAGCTAAAGTGCCACCGACATTAACACAATATCCTTACGTCCCACTGGTGTTAGGTGCTTACGCTTCTCTAAATCTGAAGTTTCAGTACGAATAAGATGGTGTTGATAAATCCTCACATTACAGAGGCCCTGCGGTAAGGAGAATGAATTAGTTTTGTGTTATGGTAATGATAAGACTATTAAGAGAAAGCATTTTTGAAGTCGTATTGGTCTGGACTACACAGAGGCTGGCAATAGGAGCTGTTTAGGCCTTTTTAGCGAGCTGATAATTGGCATATTTGCTGTCTTAAAAAACCTACTCTTTTTTTTATTTTCATTTCGCCATTATCGCCGCTAGGTACACTTGTCTTGGCAGTCTTCTGTGGGATTATGCAGATTTTGATCAAGAGCGTGCGCAGGCGTTTGCAGCCTGATCAGAAGCATTAAACTGATAACTTTCATCATCCTTTACACAACTTCTAGAACAATCGCCATTCTGTCAGCATAATCGGCTTTGTTTACCAACAAAGAGAGACTAAATTGATGCCCATTCTGCCTTTATCTTAAAACTAAAGCGGAACAATTAAAGCCCATGTCTCTTTGCTCAGCTTTTGATGTGGCACAATGCGTTCCCACTCGCTGTTTTTTCTGGGGAAGTAATGTGAAGCGCGCCGCTGGGCCTCAAGCTAAGCGGTAACAAGCATGGGGCGGCTCCTTGTTTTTGCTCAATCGGAGGCATTCAGCAACAGTGTTTGGACTATCAGTATGATTTATTTGTCTGTATTGACCTGCGTCCCTTGCTTAATTACCCTGGGATAATCTCAGACAGAGCCTCTTGACACTGGCAGAAAGCCCAGCCACTTTGGCTCTGGAGACCAACTGTTGACCTGATGGCTGTGGACGGACGGCCAGGACTGCAGCAGGTTACAGATCACAAACTAACCGGCAACTACTTCAACTACTTGATCAGGCTAATGTTACTGATAAAATGTGATCACCTTGTGATTGCTTTTCTACATTTCTGATGTTTTTAACACCAATCAGACTTATTTTGAGGTGATTCTGAGGTTAAATACAGATTTAAAACCATGACAGATATAGTTCAGTAGCTATGATACTATGATTCTAAACTATGAAATAAAATATTTGTAGAGTTATGTCAGGAAGCACTGGAATCTAACGCCTTGAAGAAAGAAATCTTAAATAATACATATAATTTAATCCAAATAAAAAAAAAAAAAAGTTAATGAAAAAGAACTCCTGGAACACTGGTGCCTCATATTTTAGTCAATGCAATTTATAAAAGAAATCAATTTAATTTTTGTATGTGAGTGTGTGAAAAAAATGTATATAAAATATTACATAAAGAGTTCATTCACAAATAAAGATAACTCTGTTTTTAACTATGTTCTTTTTTTTTCAATGTGCAAAACAACAAAATGCCAATAAATAAATAAATAAAAATACTTTTTTTTAAATCAAAACAACCCAATTACTGTGATCTGTTTTTGCAATTGAACTCTCTTTCTCTCTCTATCTCTCTCTCTCTCTCTCTCTATATATATATATATAAATATATATACATACAGGTCCTTTTCAAAAAATTAGCATATTGTGATAAAGTTCATTATTTTCTGTAATGTACTGATAAACATTAGAC
>JAUYWG010000047.1:2433423-2461228 GCA_034779775.1 Enteromius afrohamiltoni | reverse complement strand
TAAAAGGCTTGAAACTACTTCAGTTGTGTGTAATGAATCTAAAATATATGGAAGTCTAATGTTTATCAGTACATTACAGAAAATAATGAACTTTGTCACAATATGCTAATTTTTTTAAAAGGACCTGTATATAGATGCATACATACATATATAAAAACATTTTTTTAAATAATAAAATAATTATAAAATACAAAATAATACAAATAATATAAAACATTTTCATAAATAACTGTAATTTAATACATTTTTTTCTCAGTAACTAACTAATTACAATCATATTTATTGTGTAATTCTTTGTCGTTGGTTCAGCTCTGGGTGGAGGACATTCATCTCGTATAAAAATGATCTGCTGGAGCCTTTGAACTCCCAGAGGTCAAGAAAATAAACTCAGCTCTCCAAAGAAAGTACTGAGACGTCGGTTCATTTTGACAGCAAGAGCAGGAGAAATCCCACAAATGCTCAACGTGAAGGAAAGCAAAACTAATTAGAAGGAAAGTTGTGCCTGCAAAATAAACATTTAAAAACACAGCGTGAGACCCGAGATTACACTGGAGATGTTTTGTCTGTGCTTTTCTGATTGTATTTTTCTGTATGTCTTGCCAGTGGTGTTTTGGCCGTGGTTTATGTAAAAAGAAATCAAATGAGATGGTTTGTTTGAAATCAAAGTAAGTGAGATCATTTCTATGTTGTCCCTCACAAAACTCTTGTTCTCTCTCTATGTCCTATAAGATTTTGAAATAATACTGTATCACCCCAAAATAAACAGAATTCATTAAAGATCTGGGTTGCGTTCTCCGATAACGTTGTCTCTTAACGCGCTACGAAGACTCTAAAGGTACACCTTAACTACAGCTATATCTTTCCTATGTGTGTTCTCCGAACTGTACCTTAGGATGTTACTTAAGGTAAACCTTCTTAAGTGCGACCTTAGCAGGTGGTGTCCATGCTGGAGGTGCTGAATAGATTGATATCGATGCCTCAATGATCGACTGTGTGCTCTTTCCTTCACAGCGGTATAGGTAAAGTATTGAGAAAACAATGTTCTTTATAAAGAAGCGTTTTAGAAATAGTACAAACTGCATTTATCGGGGCTCATTGAAATATGTACACAAAGTATGTACACGCCACAAAGTTGTATTATTCTCTAGTGTTGGCACAATGGTCTCCAACCAAAAAAAAAAAAAAAGAAATTTGGGCCAACAAGATGCAAGAGCTGCAGAATTTGCTCCCGTGGCAGGCGAAATGTTTTTTACAATGGTCTCTTGGTAGTCAGTGAACTAAAGTGTTCTCTTATAAAGTAGTTGACATACACTAACTGGCTCACGGACGGCACCGTCTTTGATTTAAAACAAGTACTTGTTGTCTCGCTGTTTTAGCTATAAAGTTTGCGTAAACTCATCTTTCTTTATATAGACTCTTAAGCCTTGTCTGTCATATGGTTCACCAGCTGATGTGCCTTATTCACTAAAGTAAAATGGAATAAAGCTAAACATTAGCTAAGTCCTAAACACCTGTGGAGATTTCTTCTGAAAGAGAACACAGGGATCTTTTTTGAATGGTACTATGTTTTATATATATATATATATATATATTAGTGCTGTCAAAAGATTAATCACATTTAAAGCCTCCGTAATAAAAGTTTTTTCTTTACATAATGTATGTGTTTATGCTGTGTTTATTTATTATTTTTATATTAAAACACACACATACAGTATATAAGTCTCTCGGCAAGCCTCTCTACTCGCTGCTCATCACCACCAATTGGACAAACTAACTCCATGACGGAGGATCTCGTCCGCTCCATGCAGGAAAATCCTTTTCATCAATAATTCTTCTATGAAAACTAGTCTGATAAATTGCTCTATAAAACTGAAGGATGCGGGGCAAAACTGGCCGGGAATCATGGCGGTTACCTGCAGAAGCACATTCAGGGTAAACATCCAATATGTCGATCCGACCAGCACTAAAAGATCAGAATCTACTGCAGATCTGTTTTCTGTATTTTTTGTAATTTCAGTAGTAAAAAAATACATGTGTCTCTACATTCTCTGTAAAAAGACAACAATCTTTAAAGCACTGCTCGAAAAACCATGTGACTTGCACCAAGTGATGTCACTTCCTCTGGCTAGAAACTCTGGAAGGTCTGGATGTATGTCATTATTCCTCTCTCATTAATTTAAACAAAATGTGTAAGATACACCAGTGTATTAATTATTTGTCAAATCTGTTGTTGTGATATTTCAGTGAATCTCTCTTTCACGTATTAAAAACTAAAATATTATGAAAATAAATAAAATTCTGTTGTTTGTTTTTTTCTTTTTGAGGTTAGAATTTGAGCTAAAGCACAAAATGGGGGGAGATGTCAACTCTGTAAGTGTTTTAAAAAGTTAACGATAACAGAGTTGAAAATGAGTAAGAGAGTCAAATGGCCCCTGTTCTGATCTGGGTGTTCAGCTCTGTTTTTGTTATCAACTCTGTTTAAGGTTTTGCTTTAAATTAATCATTTTGTTCTTTTATTAACAAATTGATAAGAAAGCGATTAGCCTAGCTAGCTATTTTACAACATTTTGATTCAACATTGTTTTAATGTAAGTTATTTTTAAAGCTATGTTTTGAAAAAAATGTATGCAGCCTTGGCAACTTTTCAGTTATATGTATAGATATTTTTACTTCAAAACATAAAGTCTACATCTTATTAAGTTTAAAGTTGAATTAGTGATTGTCACGCTACCGGGTGGCGCTGACGCCAGCACCGCCGAATTCACACGCTCAGTCACCTGGGTTTTAATCACCGCCATCTGTATGAAATCAGGTGAGCGTGTATTTAAACCACAGCATGCCTTTCTCTCATGTTCAGCTTTACCATTGCCTACTGTTTATACCATTCCCATGGTGTTCTCTGCACACTAAGTTTGGATCTCTGTACTTACCTGTCATTACTGCCAAGCTCCACTGATCTCTCATCTGATCTCTGGAGGGAACTGACTATTAGGAGTTGGAAGTTCACTCACCTGACTTTGTCTCACCACACAGCTGTTGATGCACGCGTGAAGAAGCTCACTCACCTGGATATCACTCACCTTGGAGCGGATTGTGCAGTCGACGAAAGCTGTCGTGAGTTATCTTTGTCACTTACCTAAAGTTAACTTTACTAACAGTTTACCTGTTACACATGCCTGTCTCCTCCTCTTCAAGCGCTTCACCATCTGCAATGAAACAGAGACAAGGATTATCATCAGCGAGCTCTCTATAATCACATTCCCTGAGGAAAAGAGATATTACACAAGAGGTCGCTTCATGCTAACCTTGTATGATCACAAGAGAACTTCCCAAGACTCACATGCTCCCTTTTCTCAAAATCTTAATAAACCCATTCTCTTTATGCTTCCCATCCTCTCCGTCTCCTTTGTACTGAAGCGTGATCTTAGGGAAAACATGGTTTAAACTGTGTCACATTTGTTAAATGTATATATTTGACCTAATTCGTCGTTACAGAGTTGACAGATGTATCTGTCAGTACACTGATTTTCTTAATTTTTTTTTTTTAATCTTGCAAGTTTAAGATTGGCAAATATACAAAATATTAAATTTGAAGTATGTTCTATAAAAATAAAAAAGTTGAGCAAAAAAATAAAATGCTATTTTTTTGTCTTCCTCTGCTTGAAATGTACCCACAATTCTGGAATTTGTAATATATATATATATATATATATTTGTTGTTTTATTTTTTAACAAAAATAAAGTTATGTAAGGGATAATATAAAACTAGCAGGTTGTTATCACAGAATGATAATCGGCTTGATGTATCGGCAGCATGATGCAAATCGGAGCTGTTGTATAAGACTGAAGGGCTTTATTCCGCGATAACAACCTGCTACCTGTATATTATCCTGCTTATTACACAGCTTCCTGCCCCAAAAGTAAATAATAAAACAATGAATAAATAATATAATATAATATAATACAATAATAAAATAATTGTTTTATCCGGAGAGTCAGTGGAGTCATCTTCTATCCACAGCTGAAATCCACTGCTTTTGCTTCTACTTATGGTCAAGAAGATGCGCAGTACCCAAAAGAGCACATGTTATTAGTTGTACCGTTCGTTATCTGGGAATAACAAATCTTGGAATGGGGCGACTGACCAATCACAATCCAGTATTCCACAAAGCTGTGTAATAATAATCAATATTTTTTGTTCTAGAAAACCGTTCTTGGAACGCATGGTTTAAAAGATGTTTTTGAAGATGCAGGGTCAGGATGGCTGGACGGGGCTCCAGCAGGCGGCGGTCAGCGAGAGGAGTCTTGAGTAATGCTCCTTCACAAAAAGAGTGACAGCAGAAGTGTGGAGAGAGAAACACAGCCTCCCTGGGTTACTGAGCGCTGCTGAGACCACTGCTGAGGTCTAAACTCAGCAGGGCATACAAAATATTCAGAAAGATATTAAATACTGAAGTATTGCAACATCTAAATACAGTTTAAGAAAATGATATTAACAAATTAATAAAAACTTGACTCATTAAGCATTAGGCAGCTAATCAGTTTAGTACAATATATGTGTGCGTGTGTACTTTATAAAGACTTGCTGAAAACTCAATCAAATTTAAATTACATTTACAAATACTAAAACTTATTTTTCATCTAGTTACTTGGCAGCATTTCTCTTGATGTGTGTGTGTGTAGTCCCAGAGAGCTCCTTGTCCTTTTTGCCGTTTGTATCACTCCACTTGCAGAAGTTGCTGTGCTGGTGGACGCACAAATCCACTATAACTTTAAAAATATTACTGTTTTGTGTCACGGCATGCAGTTGTAGGTGAAAATGTGCTTGCTGGGACTTGAAATAAGCGGTTTGTTAATAAAGATAAGGTTTATTTTGAAATTCACTCCGACTCTGAAAGACTGGCCATTAGATTTACCCAACACAAACTACATCCTGTGTTTCACCACTGATCGTGATCAGGCCTTCTCTGTGGTGTAACGAGCCGCTGAACCCATGGATCTCCCATCTACAAAAACACAAGCAAATTTTGAAATGAACCTTATCTTTATTAACAAACCGCATATTTAAAGTCCAAGCAAGCACGTTCTTGCCAAAAACTCTTAAAACTGGATGCTGTGACACAAAACCTTTTCATCTGGTAAGAATTCTGCTCGTGTGATATTGCTCATAAACATATTACACACACACATATATATATATATATTTATATATATAGATATATATAGTATTGGCGTTTCTTTGATGAATAATGTTTTAGAAGAACAGCATTTATCTGAAATAGAAATCTTTTAGAACATTATAAAAGTCTTTATCATCACTTTTGATTCAAATGTACCCCTAAATATACAAATAAGCAGCTATTTTAAATAGTCACAAATATTTCAGTACTGTTGTATTTTGGAGAGAAGATACTTATTTAAAAAAACGTAAAAAAGCTGACTGCTGAAAAACTTTTGTAGGCCAATATATATTACTGTAGAGCTGAGGTGTTGGTTGACTCTTCATCATAACTAACACACACACACACACACACACACGTCCTGGCCCCGAGCACACGCGGATCCTGCTGGGCCAAAGCGCCACTCTCTCTCCAGGGGAAGCAGCCGTCAGCGCGGGGCTCTTTGTCCTGCAGCCGCTGGCCCCTGGCCTGGGAACTGACTTGCAGCCGTGTACACATCTACATCTTGGCTCCGGGCCGGAGGCTGCTTTTGTCTCACCGCAGACAGAGATGCTGACTGGGAGTGCTAGTCATCGCTGAGTTAGCGAGGCAGTAGAGATGTTGAGCACAGCTGCATCATGGGACATCCTGCTTGAGCCGGAACGAGGATGTAAACTCCCAAAAACAAAACACCAACACAATCCAGACGAGTATATTCCTTATATAATAAACTTACACCACTAAATTACTTACACCAATAAAAACTATAAAGCATTAATTCATCTTAATGTTAATTTTAATATTTTAATACATTATTTAAAATCCAAATAATAATAGTAATTATTAACTTTAGTTGAGCTAACATGGACTAACAACGAACAGTATCATTTAAAACCGTTGTACATGTATATTCATATTGAATATTGTCAAGGTTCATGCATTTATGAACTTAAACACTCGTAAGTAATAGGCCATTATTATTTTAATCCTACCTGAATTACTGATCTGGTATATCCTAGAAATATGAAGTAGCTAAAAATGTTTTATAAACATGTATCGGTCACACTTTCTTTTAAGGTACCGTTATCACCATAAATAACAAAAGACAATAAACTTTTGCCTCCATGAATTCCTAATTTGCTGCTTATTAATAGCTGGTAATGCAGTTATTAGAATATGGTCATGCATACCTACTAATAGTAGTCAAGTACCTGATGTGTTAATATGCTAATGAGCAAGTGAGAATTGGTCCCTGTAATAAAGAGTAATTGTATTTCTACAAAATATTACTGTTCAAGACATAGTGATTGTACTATTATTGAACAGTTTGTGTGTGTAAAGTATGGAGCTAACACTGAGAGCGTGAGGCGCGAGGAGTGACGTGATGACGCCTCAGCATGGTCTCGCGCTCTCACGATATGTGTGACGTGTGTTCTATTCGACAGAAACGAAGGAAGCGCGGCCAGCCCTTTAATTAGGTGTCATTGAAATGCGACCTCTGCAAAAATACACTAGGGTTTTTTCTGCTTCTTTTAACTGATGCTGATTTTGAGAATATAATGAGAATAATGTGAACAACAACAACAAAAAATAGGTTCTTAAAATATTTGTTTTTAATTATTAAACTGGATTATTAAATGACAAAGTAGTGACCGTTTTTGTCAAACTGATCTTTTTAACGTTTATGTTATTATTAAATATGACAAAATAACATGCATATATATATATATATATATATATATATATATATATATATAACACTGAGAGCGTGAGGCGCGAGGAGTGACGTGATGACGCCTCAGCATGGTATATATATATATATATATTATTATTATTAAAATAACACATGTATATATAATACTCTTTCTGTTGTTGCTGTTCTTTGAATATAAAAAGCGCGTAAGTGCAGAAAATAAAGAAAACGAAATAAATGACAAAATAATTCGAAGATGTCTTGAAGTGTGACTTCCCTCAGCAAGCTTCGTCTTAGTCAGATTCTAAATAAGCCTTTGCTGCCATCAAGTGTTATTTGATGTGAATTACATCTCTGATGAGAGCCCCTGTGACGTCACTAAGCTCCTTTTGTCCTCGCATTACTCTGTAAATTATTGAAGCTAAGCAAGGCATGTTTCACACGCATATTAATAACTGCAGGTACATGAAACGATGTTATGTTTGTTCACATATCTGAAAGAGTCCATACACAATTGATACAATTTTCTCTCAGGAATTGCAATACTAATGCCACACAGAAACATCACGTGATGCATTGAAATAAACTAAAAACAAATGAAGAAGGAAAACTGAAATAATATTTTCTTGTAAAACATATACTTCAATAATTATTGTTTTACTTGCAACTCTGAAAAATCTTTTTTTTGCCATTTTCCGACTAAAAGATTGAAGTGATGAAGACTTTAGAGAAAAGCTTTGTTAATTAATCATCTGCAGTGTTTGTTCCCAAGCATCTTTAGCAAATAGTTTAATTGATATTGAGTAAAAATACTTTCTTTATTCAATAGAGTTTATTGTTTTACACTCGCTCCAAAGTCAGTCATTCATTGTGTTCTATTTTTAAAATGTGTAGTTTTTACTGTACATTTTGGAAATATGCTAAAAAAAAACTGTTAATAGGTAAGTTCCCGTACTATACACAGGGAAACACCCTGTATATGTAAATATAATTTACAGTAAAACTGTTACAGTAAAAAAGTAAAAAGAAGTGTATAATTTGTCAACTGAATCCCCGGCGTGACACTCCACGTCTGAAAGCATTTTGTTTAAATAGCCTGGACTCTGTGGTGGTCAGTCCATGTGTTGAAAATGATGTCTCATGCTCCCAGAAACACTCGTCATCTTGAAAAATGCCCGTGCCGTCAGGGAAGAAAACCCCATTGATAGAAAACCTGTTCATTCAGTATAGTCAGCTGAGCTCGTTTTTGGAGCACGTACTGTTGCTGATCATAGCACTGCCCCACAGGCTCGAGCAGTAGGCACTAGGCATCACTTCTTTATGCTCCCTAGCGAATTGAAGCCTTTTTTTCTGATTTGCCTCCCTGATTGGTGGTTTTATTAACGGCTCAACAGCGGTTTATTCCCAAACCCCTGAGTTCCCTTCTCATTGTGCTCCTACTTTCACTATTGAACATAGCCCTTACAGAGTTCTGCTGTTGTTTTTCTTGGCTTTGATTTCACCATGATTTTTTTTCCATGCGTTGGACAGTTCTCAACCCAGTTTTAGTAGTTTCTGCAATCTGCTTAGATGTTTTTCTTCATGCATGCCAACGGTTTGACCCTTCTCAAAAACACATCTTTTCCACGACCACGAGATCTTTCTTTCGACATAGAAAAAAGACTCATTGCACCAGTTGCCAGCTGAAAGATAATCACCCATGCAGTAATTGTCCAAATACCTATGTGCTTAGTTAAATCCAGGTGGTGTGTTTAATTAAGGCAATATTACTTCAAGGCCTATTCTAAGACTTGGTCGTTATTAAAGACGCATGCAGGAGTAATGTTTTGGTAAATCATGTTAGGGGGCGCTCTATCTCTGAAAGGGGGACTCAGCTCGGTGTGATGATGTGCAGGGAGGTGAAAGATCCTCGAGATGGAGCCAGAGATCTCCAGATGCTTCAGCCCAAACTGAAACGTTCATCATATTCAGCTGTGCTGTGAGATAATGTGAGATTGCTCTCTCACAATGACCTATGAATGTAGCTGAATGTGTTGATAACAATAATGATTACATTATGATGCTGTGAATACAGTTGATAATGAGGCCAGAGAGAGTCTGTGTCCCTGCAAGGAACGTTAGCAGAGCTCTTTTGCACAAAATACATACGACTCACAACATCGCACTGCTGTAGTTTTGAAGCTAAGCTGATGATTGGTGAAGACAAACTAGGAAATATATCCACAAGGTATAGCGCTGTGTTCTTGAAGCCTCTTCTCTGCTCTCTCAAGCAGTAAATAACCTTTGTGGGAGTTTCCGTTGACAGACAAAATCAGTTCAGATTAGATTAAAGATCGGGGAAAAAAACTGGGACAGGAAGAGGTCGCCGCAAACTTCTGTGTGTCATATTATTAGGCTGTGGGCAAGTCTGTGCAGATTGTGGGTTCGGCTGTATTGGAAAACCCTGAACATCTTAGTATTCAGAATTGTAGAAATACAACAAATAATGGGATGCCCAAATCTTGAAAAATAAAGCATTTCCATAAATCACATAAAGCATTAGTGTCATGGACTCCTGAAACATCAGTGTCTCGTACTTTATTTACTATATATGAAGTAACTTTCATTCATTTACACATTTGTTTCTCAGTACCTGGATCAGATTGCAGGTGTTATACTTTATTTTGTCATAAAACTAAGCAGTTAGTCCCCAACACTGGTTATAATGACAAAAAACTGCTTTTCTAGTTCAGATGTTTTGTCTTGTTCCCAGCCAAAATATCTAGAAATCCTTGAATCAAGACGTATTTTCTGGACACTGTTTCTAGAACAGGAAAAATAATCTGCCAATAAGGTAAGCCAAATAATCTTATTTTAGACGGAAAACAAGATTATTTAAAAAAAAAAAAAAACCTTTTTTGTAGAAAACAAGACTATCGTTGTCTAGAAAATCCTTTTTGATTTAAAAATAATTTTTTACATTTTTGGCCAAAAACAAGACAAACAATCTAATCTAGATTTCATGTCCAATATAATGAAGATCCAAGATCTTTGAAAAAGAAAAAGCAAAATAGTATTTCTTGAATATACACACAAAACAAAGTATAACTTCTACACAGATTAAACGTCAAGAGGTGGAATCAGAAAGTGAACCGTTTCCCTACATGTGAGTGAAAAATCCTTTTTCTGAATGGATGCATGTGACAACCTGAACTAACACTGCCAGGTCATGCATCTAAATAAATGAAGTGTCATAAAGTGTCAGCACTCTGCTTTTTAACTCTTTGTAAGCTCCACGATGTTTTAAGTGAACTTCAGCGCTTACAAGGAAATAAGTTTACCACAGATGGTGTATTTTTCAGTGCATTAATAGATCTGAGTCATGCAGAGTGGTGAACACAGGTGTTGATCTGTATCTATCGCTCTCTCGCTACGGGAAACTTCTCAGTGAGGTAATGATGACGTTTCAATTAAGGAACGCTGCTAGGGCACAGATGGAAACTTATGGCTTTCCAAAAAGAAAAATCCCTCTACGTTCAAGTCATATGTGTAAAATCTACAAAATCCACCTCTGTGTCAAGTCACTGGTAATGGATCAGTCACACTTTATATTAGGTGTCCTTAACTATACAGTGTGCTTACTGTGTCCATAATGTATTGTAAACGGGAAAGGTTAGGGACAGGTTTGGTTTAAGGGAAGGTTAAGGTGTAGGAATTGGCCCGCCGTGATTTTGCCAAGTAAGACATGATCCTGGACCAACATTACTGTCCACAAATATAGACTTATCCCAATCCTTACCCCTAAACCTAACCCTACCCAAATCAGGGGGTATTGAATAACCAGGGTGTACAAGCACCTAACCCTGAGCATACGACAACAGATGTTGATAATACTTTATAATAACCGCACACTATGAATTATTAGTTCAGCAATAGCAAATAGATTTTTTCTAACATTATTATGCATTAGTAAACGGTTTACAACTGCAGCTATAAACACCTTGTTCTCGAACATATAAATCATGTTTAATGACTCTGTGTTCATGCTTTATTAATGATCAGTTTAAATGATTTATAAACCAGTTACACAGGTTCCTGCTGTAATTCCTGATTAAGTCAGCTGAGGTCTAAAGCCGTCTGTTTCTGCGAGCTCCTGTAAAGTGAGGACTGTTTATAGCTTGTAAAGCATTCATGAAAGAGCTCTAAAGACTCCTTTATCTTCCAAAGAGAAGTTAAACACAACACAACACAGAGGGACACAGAAAAAACCCTCTGCAATTTCATAGAAAAAAATGTAAGTGTACAGTAGTTTCATATGTTTTTGCATCTTGAAATAGTTCTGTATTCCTTGGTGTTGTGGTTGTTTCAGTTTGTATTAGATACGCTCATAAATCAACAATAAGGCGTTTATAGCTGCATTTATAAACTACTTACTAATGACTATTAATGTCGGAACAGTGCTTCATAAAAGTATGAACTGACTACTTAATAATGCTTAACCAACGATGCACAGTGTGTGTTACCCAGATATTTCCTGAAAAGTTATCCCTCAAATCTGATTGGTTGATTGTAATGTTGATCCAGGAACTTCTTGTACTTGATGAAATCACGCTCACCTTAAGGGATGATTCAACAGTGTGATTATAAATGTTATTACAGAAATTAACTACAGATGTAATGTTTTTACACCGTTACGCACACAATAAGTGATACATTTAAATACAAAATAAAATGTAAATACAAAGCAGTTAAGGCCATCTAATATAAAATATTTCTATCAGAATGTGATTTCATAAACTCTTTTAGTTTAACAGAGTTTAAAAAGTCAAAAGTTGTAAAAAGCCCCAGTTGGTATTTTCAGCAGTAGACATTTCTTTAAACCGAGACATTACTGTCAATGCAAATTATTGCTGGAATAACCTTTATTCTTCAGTTTCCTCAGATTGTCCTCCTGTGGAAGGATTTCAGTACTTCGAAACTTTTCTCATTGGGACACATCATGTGCAATTCACACAAACATATGTTTAGTTCCCCTTAATGTCGGCGTGAGCGACTTTTCTGCTCTGTTGTAACATATCCTCCTGTCCATGGTTTTCCCATTCAAGAGCATGTTGAAATAAGAACTGTCACAACGGGAGTAATAATTGGCCAGATTTTAATAATAACATCTAATACTGCATAAGAAAATGTATATATAATTACATATAATTCATTATTGAATTCAGAGATGTCACTGTCTAGATCAGTTCAGTTTAAATACAATCCATGCAAACGCTGGAAATTAAGTCCAAAAATACAAGACATTATGGTATCTCTGAAAAGCCCAGGATGTGCTCTGCACAGGACATCCAGACTTAAAACTGTGACATGTGAGGTCTCGGAGAAATTCATGTCCACTAGAGAGGCTAAAGCTTCATAGATGGGTCTCAGAGAGATGTAGCTCCTCGAATGATGGAAAAGTAGGCCAGGACTTTGGATTGGATTGTTGTTGTTTTGCTGAGTGACAGGCTGCTGGATCGAAAACTGTCTGGCCACTGGACGAGCATATTGTCCTTCCCTCGCACATCATCAGAGAAGACGGGTCATTACTTAATATTTTTGATTTGATCTGATTTGATTAAAAGGAAAGCAGTGATTGTAGTGTTTGCATGAGCTACTGCAGAGAGTCAGTAGACAGAAAAAACACATCAAAATTCTCCATTCAAAATGTATTTCTAGAGCTTTTATAGCTCATTTAAGGTTGAAAAATACATTTTTATAAGGATGCTATAAAGCAGGGCTGTCCTAACTCGGTCCTGGAGGGCCGGTGTCCTCCAACCTGCCTCAACACACCTGCGTGAAGTTTCTAACACGCCTAGTAAGAGCTTGATCAGGGTCGGAGCTAAACTCTGCAGGACACCGGCCCTCCAGGACCGAGCCCTGCTGTAGTCTATTGATTTAATTAAACCACTGTATAAATCTCTATCTCTATATAATTCAGTGAATGTCAGAAGATGGGAAGGTATTGAGAAAGTAGGTCAATGCTCGTTTAACATATTTGTTTAAAAGACATTTTCCATCGTTACCAAGAATTAAAGAGTGGAATGAATATTTAAAAAATGAATGACCCTCGCGAGAAACAAAATATTAGTCACTCTTTATTGCACTATTGCTGATGGGAACTTCTGATCAGCTTCTCGTGAATGCTGAGTTGAATCTTGAGTTGTAAACTTTACTCCCACATCGTTATCATCAGCCATGTGCTCATCTGCCCAGGACACACAGAATATAGGTCATTCTAAAACCTCTTTCATTAAATAGAAATCTGATGCTGAGGTTGATTATATGTTAATACGGTAATTACAACAAAAATTCAGTAATGGATTTCTGCTGGTTTTTTTTCCTTGCTGAACAAAACAATAGAAATCATCACAGAATTTGGTTTTATTGGAACTTGTGTTGGTTTCAATGGAACTTACTAACGAGTCTCTACTGGTAAATGGTCACCTTCTATTAAAATCCTACAGTAATTTATAGGAAGTGTTTGAACCGTACTATAGTAAAGTACTTGGATTTATTTGGTGTGGTAATTCTGTGGTAATATAACAACTATAGTAATAAAAACAAATGGCTTTACCCAATCTACTACAATACACTACAGTAGTTTAACAAAGTGTCGTAGGCACATTATAATAATACACTTTACTATAGTACGGTTCAAAAACACTGTAGTGTTTACTGTACTATAGAATTGTGTTGTTAAAACCACTCATTTCTAATGGAATATGTCCCAAAACACTACTACACAACAAATGGTTCGTAATTGTATTTGTAGTGGAGAACATTAGAGACAATTTTTATGATGTTCTTTTCCTAGCAGCAAAGAACCTTTTTCCTAAGAACCTTAGTTTCAACCTGTCCTGTCAGATTAAACAGTCAGCTTTTTTACCGTCAACCCTTTCTGTTTCCTTTCTAAAGACATGACATTGATTGAACTACATTCGTTTAAAGACATTACGCCGAAAAGTCAGGTGAAAAGGCCCTTATGTAACACTGCTAGCCCACTGACTAAGACGGCTGCGTTTCCTGTAATGTACATTCATTCTTTACATCCGTGGAATGGAAGTAAAACATACACACACACACACGTGTGTGTAAATCGCACAGGCCGGGACTTCCACTGTTGTGTTTCCATAGATCTCAGTGAACCACCAGTCCTATGGGTGTGGCAAAACAAGCGCCGAGCTTTACGTCATCGAACCCGACGTAACGTAAGCGTACAACGCCACCTTCCGCCCTCTAGCGGACAAGTAGAAGAGAACGCTCATAATGGGTTGTGAAAGTGGAAAGTACCTTATGGAAATCCCCACTGGCTTTTATGTACTGCTCTGCTCGGCTGTCTGAACTAGAGTAAAGAAAGACTCGGCCGTGTTTTGGACGCGTGAAATCCAGTGGATCTCAGTAAGAGCGCCATGGACGATTAAAGAGGACTGAGCGAAGTAGCAGCAGAGCCAGAGCATCTTATGGGCTTTGTTGGTGGATACCGACATATTGAACAGGTAAGAGTTGCGCGATTCATCTCGCCTCTCTGATATCGTGTCCAGACGGAATCCTAAACCGAGCAGGGCTGATATCTCCGTGCTGTCTCTCGCTGAAACGGCGGTCTGTCTGTCTCGTACAGACGGATACGGTCTTGAACGCCGCGGATTTGACAGCCATTGTTTGCGGAGACGTCACTTATCGGCGATTTAAAACATTAAACGGAGAAAACGTTCTATTCGTTGCCATGGGGACATAGCGCTTCCTTTCGAGTGTTACAGTGTTGCATTGTCTAAGGGCTTCTGTCAAGTCAATTACGTAATTCGAGCGTCAGCAAGTGCTGTTACAAGCTGTTTTCGCGTCGGTCTCTATTGTCCCCGTTGTGCTTTGTGTTTAATAAAACTGTGCGCGCCGCTTTGTCGCTTTCCGCGCGACGTTAACGCAGCGAGCGTTTCGCGCGAGAGGTAACGTTATTTAAGGGAACGCTGTCGCTTCGGCGTTCGCAGTAAGTTGTCCCTAAAGAACCTCGGCAGCTGAGACAAATAAATGGTGCCCTTGCAGTCAATGGCATTTTAACGCCGCCAGGTTCCAGTCAGCGTGTCTGAGCCCATCTCAAGGCCAGTCTCATAGAGTTTTGGAAGATTCATCGTGGGGTGGGCTAATAAAGATCTTGATCTGACATCAAGAGCCCTTTACCATGAGTCTGGAATACACCATCGGCTTTCACAATCTGTCTTTCAGTTCTTCACCTTTAGGGTGGAGGGGAAATTCTTTGTAGCACATGGTCGTGGGTTGAGCGCCTCTGACAATGGTGTGTTTGTTTCATGTCTTCTTTCGCAGAGATAGATTGGTTCCCCACTCCAGACTACCATGTCTCAGGGCCAGAACTTCCTGCCCAAGTTCCTGTTTGTGAGTAACCTCCTGAAGGCTGTGAAAATCAGAGAGCGGGTGCCCAACGATGTGGTCAAGCCCTCGGCCAGCGGTGGCCTGACCCATCACCTGCGCAGCATGCACCGCTACACACTGGAGATGATCCGCATGAGCCAGTTCCCGCAGGCCTTTCGCGAGATCATCCAGGCGGCCATCTTGGACCGGGCCATGCAGAGCTCGCTGGAGCAGGAGAAGAGGTTAAATTGGTGCCGCGAGGTCAAGAAGCTGGTGCCGCTGAGGACCAACGGTAACTATGCCGTGATTTCTGTCAGCTAGACGTGTGTTGCGCTTCCTTCGAATTACGTGTTTTCTTCTCACAGCACTTGGATTCTTTCTCCCGTGAGGATCTTTTAAACCATTCGTGGAGATTTGTGTTGATGCATTATTGGTCTGATACACTTGTTCTTCTAATTGAAATGATCCCTAATAAGGCTGTAATATCCGCAATAGGCCAGTAGGGCTGCATAATTAAGTTGATAATTGTCGATTATTCCCTTGAAATTGTCATTTCAGTTATTAACTACGATTCTCTCAATTTACATTGAATTATGTTTGTACTATTGTGTGAAGGAACCACATCGTTATGTGAATATAAACAAGCTGAAAACACTCTAACTGAACCTTTTTATAGTATCAAGCTTCAATTTAATCTCAAAATAATGTAAAAATAGCTCCAATTTAAGCATGCAGAATAACAATAACATTGATTTTAAAAAACGAACTACCACTTTGAACAATTCTGTAATTGTGGCCTTCCAGATTGTAACTGCGATTATAAATGGCCAGGCCTATATAAGTGGCCAGGCCAAGCCTAATAACCTCTCTCGGTGTATCAAATAATTTTTGTTTATCATATTCAGAAGCTATTAAAAAAAGACTACGTGCTTTTTCGAAATGCTTGGCACATGAGGGCTTCACAGCAGACGGGAAAATCCTGCCCTGTCTGTCACACTGATGTTCTTCCCCCTTAATTCTACAGTACAATTCGATTTAGGGGGCCGTGGCTTGAAGCAGGGCTTCGTGACTCTGACGTTTCTGCTGCTCACTCAGGGTCAGGACGCACTGCTCTTCTCTTATGAGTAATGCTGCGAGGGAAACTTCTCTGTACTTGCCATTGTTGCTCCATTGTACAGTCACTAGTTACTGTAACTGAAATTAGGCAAATGCAGATTGCACATCTTTTTTTTTTTTTTTCTCATTACTTTAACTTTTGTCTGAAATGTCTCGCAAGCTAGCGCTGTTAGTTTGTAAGTGTCAGAACTTTATACAGCAGAGTTTTTATCTCCAGTACTTCCTGGTAGTATATAGTGTCTAGTTCTGGTAATTAAAAAAAAAAAAAAAATTCTGGACAGCACGGATTTTTCCTCGTAATGAAACAGGAATTTCCTGTTTTAAGTCACATGAGATTATGAAAGCGTCAGACTGGAACATACTGGTTAAAACAGATATCATTGATTCGACCCGTGACTGAATATAGTGGGGAACTGGACTAAATGTAACCCTCAGTAAACGTAATATCCGGAATGCAAGTTTTTATTGCTGTAATTTGACTTAAAATAAATTAAATCACAACTGTAATCCACTAAAAATGGGGTATGGTAGGATTCCTTTTATGTTTCCTGTATTAGTCTTAGTTTTGTTTGTTTGTTAAAGCAGGAACTTTTAAAGTCCTTTAACGTGGATGCAACAACTTGCATGATCAAGAAATAGCACCCCATCGTGATTTAAACAGGTGTATGATCTATTAAAGCCGAGGATGCGTCTAAATGTGGACCTGGGAATCAAACCCTTGATTATTATTTGTGTCATTGGTCTACTGTTTGCTCCACACATTATTCTTCAGTATACTTATTCACTATATAGTGTTTAATTACTATCACAACTATACGCTATTACAGTTTTACAACGTTTGAAAACAAAAAGTAGTTTCTGTAAAGGTTAAAGTATGTGAAGCGGATAATGTCTACAAACAATGCTTATTCTTTTTCTTAAGGCCACATTTTGCTCCTGTGACCAGTGTTGCTGATTTTTGATGACACGGATGTGGTAGTATAGCAGATGTAGTTTGTGTGTTCATTTTCTGTTCTTCTATTGTTCTGGGGAAGCTGCTTTGAAACCGTAACTTCCCAAATGACAAGTTTTCTTATAATTTACTGTAAAGCATTTATATGCAGTCCAGCTACCTCTAACCATGTATAAGTAGTAGCTTATTGATTAATGGTGTGGACGTGTTGTTAAATGACTTGAATTAGACTTGCATATGCAGTGCTTCAGTACCGAAACATTCAACGTAATAAAAGAAGAAGCTGAATTATTGAAGCTGAAGCATATTATTATTTTTTTTTTTTTCTCTGACTTGACATTGCTACACATCTGCATTCTCATTCAATGCGACCTAAATCTGCAACTTGTAGGAAAAGTTTGCGCTTAGTTTGAAAAAGCGTTTCTGAAAAAGTTACAAACACACTATTTTAAGTGTGTTTGGCCCTGTAACATTATTAATTCAGACCCCATGTGAGTTTGATTTAGAGGTGTTGCGAAGTTTTTATTTCTCCCCTACGGTTAAAGGTTGATTTGGAAACTTTCTCTTGTGTGACAGGAAGCAAAACAACGCACTGTACAAACAGTTTCCATAAATAAAACATAACCTATAGACCGGTTAAAACCTCCTTCTACTTAGGAACGTTTGGTCTTTTGGTTGGTAGCAGGTGCAGGCAAAACACTAGCATTTAGACAATTATGCAGATTTAAAAAACAGGAACTGGATCATATGTTCAGACTTCGCTTATCAGCCCTAGAAATGGCACGGGCGCAGGCATTCCTGTAGAGCATCGCCCCTCCTCTCTGGAAAGTCCAGACGCTTTATATCATGGCTCTGGTGTCAAGAGGAGACAAGGGAAAGAAAAAGTTGAAGTGAAGCCCTTGCGGCGCTTAATCAGAGAATCACATACTAGGGAAATTCCTCACAGTTGTGCGCAGGCCCCTTCACACACATGCAAATGCGCACGAATGCACTTGCGCACACATGTTGCACAACATCAGAAAGAACACAGAATCTAGGCCATGAGCACAGAGCTGCAGTGCATGCTCTTTGAGTGTTCACGTTTGCTTGACTTTGATCTACAGTTACAGGTTACAGTGAAGTTTACAGAGCTTTGAGATTTAAATAGGCTGGCCATATTATTTTGTGCGTAACGAGGAGTTGATTTCATTGCTTTTGCAGAGATACGGTCACATGTCCTGTTGTAAAATGCATGCAGTCAGATGAAATGGATATCTTTAAACTGCTTTAACACCTCTGTGGAAATCCCCTGTTTTGCTTTTATCTCACACTCAATCTTGCTTCTTGACAAATACGGCTGAGCTAACCTTTAAGTGTAAAGATATTGCTGTCAAGGTACACCGCAACAAGGCAAATATTGTACATTTAGTTTTTCATTTTATTTTTTAGTTTTTTTGTTGCTATGTTATGCACGTCAACGGGTTGCTAAGGCTCTCTCTTGTTATGACAAACTAGATGATGTTTAAACAGGAACAACAAGTTTCGTTGCCTTTTTGTGATCCCATAAATACCTCCTTCACAAACTTTTATGACCTGTGTTGTTTCGAAGTCAAGTCTCTAAGTGCACTTGCTAGGGAAACTTATATAATACACATTAGACAACTAGTGTATAATGACATATCTGCATGCTGCCATGTTTGCTCATGGCCAATCGGTTCCAGAAACTAAGTGAGGCCATTTGTAAATAATCACTCCGGGCCTGAAGAGAATAATGTCCTGATGGCACCACGAGAGCCTGCACAGTCCCAAGCCCTTCTCTGGTGACTGTCCTGAGCTGTGATCTGTGTTTTTGTGTCATTTAGGTGATGGGAACTGCTTGCTCCACGCAGCCTCTCAGTACCTGCTGGGGGTTCAGGACACAGACCTGGTGCTGCGAAAGGCTCTTTATGCAGTGCTGAAGGAAACAGACACTAGTAACTTTAGAATGCGCTTTCAAACGGAGCTGTTACACTCGCAGGAGTTCACACAGACTGGCCTGCGATACAGCACTTTGGTAAGCACTTCCCTCTTCACAGTGAGCATGCAAAACTGTCATTTTGTGGCATAAACAGCCTGATAAAGCCAGCTAAAAAAAAGCCAATGACCTCACATTTGACGCATTCAGTTTTGCATGTATTACCTTTAGAGGATTTCAGAACCTCATTACTCCCTATTGAACTATTTTGGGTATGACAAGGGTAAAACTCATTGCAATGTGCTTTTGTTTCTCAGAACTGGGAGGAGGAATGGGTAAAGATTGTAGAAATGGCTTCTCCAGTGTCCAGCAGTAATGGCTTACAGTTTGACTCATTAGAGGATATTCACATCTTTGTGCTTTCAAATATACTGCGGAGACCAATAATTGTTATTGCAGGTTAGTATACTTATACAATTATGTTTCTATAAGGATACATTCAGTAGAATTACATAAAAAAAACATATTCATTGGATGACCTATTTGGACACAAATAAAGTGCATCCATATGACCATAATATTTGACCTTTTTTTTTTTTCTCGACAGACCAAGTACTGAGAAGTATGAAGTCTGGTTCCTCCTTTTCACCCCTCAATGTCGGGGGCATATACCTGCCTTTGCATTGGCCTCCAGGAGAATGCTACAAATATCCCATAGTGCTAGGCTATGACTCCCAGCACTTTGCACCTCTGATCACAATCAAAGACAGCGGCCCAGGTATGCCGTCAGATATAGCGCCACTCCATAATGTGTTCTTCCTACTTGGCCCAGCGTATTTAAATATTTGATGTTTGTGACCCATTCAGAGATCCGTGCTGTGCCATTGATAAACCCTGGACGGGGTGGGTTTGAAGATCTTCGAGTGCACTTTCTGACAGAAAAGGAGCAGCAACAGAAGGAGAAGTTGCTAAAAGACTACCTAATGCTTATAGAAATCCCTGTCATTGGCCTGGGCTACGATCCCACACAGATTATCACTGCAGCCAGGTATGAGCTAAATACACTCTTTGGTGACCCGGGTTGCTTCAGTGCAGTTGTTTCTAGAATTGTTGGTACTTTTGATAAAACATCTGATAAATGTAGTAATTTCCTAAATGTTACCACAAAATGTTGTGTGGATATTACAGTGTTCCTTTTTCAAATCTCGAACCATTCCTCCATCAGACTAGATGAAGGCAACCTGCCTGAGGACATGAACCTGATGGAGGACTATCTACAACTGGTCAACCATGAATATAAGCGCTGGCAGGAGGATAAGGAGTCTTTATGGGCCCCCCAATCCCAGCGCCCCCCTCCTTTCTCAGTATCCCAACTCTCTCTGATTGAAATCCGCTGTGCCACACCCCGCTGTACCTTCTACGTCTCGGTGGATACTCAACCCCACTGTCATGAGTGCTTCGAAAAGCGGCAGGCGGGTCGCAAGCCGGAGGCCATTTGTACCACAAATCAAACCTCGTCCTCGGACCCCGAGAGCCGAGGGAGGCTGGAGCGCTCCGTCTTGCCCAGCCCACGTTCCGCGCCCCCTACGGCCCCCAGTCTAAGCCTTTACAGTGAGACTCATGCCATGAAGTGCAAGACACCCGGATGCTTGTTCACTCTCAGCGTGGAGCATGACGGACTGTGCGAACGCTGCTTTACGGCAAGGCAAAACAGATCGGCTGCTAATGGGCCGCCGCAGGGCCCCTCTCATGGCTGGTGGGCATCAGGCAGCCGTGAGCGAGAGAAGGAAAGAGAGAGGGAGAGAGAACGGGAAAGGGACACCGAGAGGTGTGTTATGTGCCGACAGGAGGTCTTTAGGATATTTAACGGTCTTTGCCCACCCTGCATGCAGAGGACTGCCGTTTCTGAGAGGGGGGATGCCCAGCAGCAGGAGCCTAGAACCGAGGCCTCAGTATGGGCAATGCATAGGGAGACGGAGCGCACTGGCACCGCCGGCCACACCTGGCAGACGCCCGCTGCCCGTCAATGTAAACGCTCCGGCTGCCAATTCTTTGGAACGCCAGAGAAGCTGGGATACTGCACTATATGTTATCTAGACTACCAGACCAATCACCGTAAGTGCAGCTGTTCTTGCAGTTCTCCTTGTATAATTTCAACTGCAGTGGTGTCCGAACTCTGTCCTACTGGGCTGCTGTCGTGCAGAGTTTAGCACCAAATTGCCTGGAAGTTTCCAAGACCTGGATTAGTTGCTTCAGGCATGTTCCAAACTCTGCAGGACAGTGGCCCTCCAGGAGCCGGATTGGGCACGCCTGTCCTATTGAGTATCAAGTCATAGACAAGTCAAGAAGTGGTACAAGTGTGTGATTTTTTTTTTTTTTTTTTTTTTTTTTTTTTTTTTTTTTTTTTTTTTTGGCTATCTTTGTTTGTGCAGTGGCCACCCCTGCTATTGTCCAGCCCAGACATACATCTGAGGCAGGCTTTCAGAATTGTCCGCGGTGTCGGGGTCAGGGCTGCGGTGCCGAGGGAAAGGCCATGCTCGAGGGTTACTGCAACAAGTGCTTTGTGAAGGAACAGAGTGCTAGACTCAACCAAGCTGCTAGCAGGGGCTCTCATTCCCCACCTCTCGTCACGGTAAGTGTACTCATGTGCTGGTTTTGTTGTTGTTGTTTGGTAGGTTTGGCTCTTTTCTGACAAGCTCTGTTGTTTCTGTCCAGCGGGCCTCGAAATCTCGTCCACCTCCGGTGCTCTCCCAGGCACAGTGTCGGCGTAGCGGCTGTAAGAACCTCTCCCCTGGCTGCACGGACCTTTGCCCAGACTGCCTCAGCCGCGGCCAGCGAGAGGGTCGCCGTGCCCAGGCGCCCAAAGAGAAAAGCAAACAGCGCTGCAAGACGCAGGGCTGCGACCACTACGCCAACCAAGAGAAACAAGGCTACTGTAACGAATGTGACCACTTCAAGCAGATTTACCGGGGCTGACGGAACAGTTCAACGTTATTAAGTGCCCAGTTCATCGCACGTTCACGTGCATGCTGGTGAACGCTCTTACAAGAGGAACTTTGTGCCCAAAATCCCCCACCTACATTGGGCAGGGCCTAAAGAGCACGGTGGTGCTGTAGAATTGGTGATTACCTCTCAAATGAAGTTTTGGTCATTTGTATCATGTGTTTAGGACCATCGTGAGATTTTAGCATACAGGAACTAATGATACACAATGACGTCTAGTCTCACACACCCGTGGCGCCCGCTGTTTATATCGCACAGGGTACTAATCACAAACGTTAGTTGAAAAATTGAGGAAAGCATGTGTAAGAATTAACGATTTCAGATTAGCGACTAAATCGACCAAAGTTAATTTACCGAAAAGATATGTCTAAGCCGAAGTACATCGCCACTGTGGACTGCAGAAAGCCTTTTGGAAGTACAGGAATAAGACGTACAGGGTATGCAGAGACCACCGAAGGACAGCATTTGATAGTTTCTTCATAAAATGTAGGTTAAGTGCCAATGAGAGCTTGCTAAGCAGAGCTCGAATTTCATTTCCTGCTGCACCATTTGATGTCTGCAAGCAGTACGGATCTGTTGCCTTTGAGAATGTTTTTGTTTACCATTTTCACAAGTCCTTCTTGCTCTTGAAACTATTTTTCACTTTTGCTTGCCTTGCTAAACTTCATATGACTTGGTCTGTTCTACTGAATGGATATTTTCTGTGGCTGAAAAATTCCTTAAGTGCAATGAAAACCAGATACTTGACACCTCCCCGATGTCTAGAGCAGATGAAATTAACTTAAGCTGAAGGGAATGGCCGTGCCAAAAAAAAAATATATATATACATATATATCGTCACATTTTTTTAACCATGAGATGGCTAAAAATCCCCGCCTGGATTAACAGCGAAAGCGAAACAATCCGAATGTAAACACGCCCAGATAAGAAATGCCCGCTCCTAGATCTGCGAACTCCCCGTTCGCCGTTCTCGCCCAGCCACATTCTTTCGGTTGCACTACTCTCCTTTAAACACACAATGCCTCAGTCTATTCTTTGCATACATTTAGTATGCACAAACTGACATTCTCTATTTGAATATTTCTGCAATATCTGCACAGACGTAACAAGAAGAGATAGAGTTAGCTCCTGTGGCATCATTTATAAAGAAATTACTGTCTGTGTTAAACATTCCCATCCTTAAAGTCCAATATTGTGCAAGCACATTTAGCTTCGTCTACTTGAGAATTAGATCCATGTGGGCCTATACAAAAATGTGCTTCGGATAAATGATACACACGAGAAAAATCTGCAGTCTAATCAAAAATTCAAGAGTGTCTACTCTTCAACTACTGGATCTGTTCAGTCAGTTCAGATCATCACAAACTTGCACAATACTAAATAAGCTGCTCTGGAATTAGGAACGGTACTTCTAACTACAGTACATAGTGACATTCCAGTTATAGACCTAGAGGACTATAGATGACAAGATAGAAATTTTTGTGCAACCTTTCATATAGAGTATCGTATAAAAAGCCTTGTTTTTTGGTTTGTTTGGTATTTATTCACAGCAAATATTACCTGTGATGTGTTTCAAGAATTATTTATATGTGGTCCTGGAATAAATTATTTTTAATAGAAAAACATAACACGTTTCCTGTGTCTTGTTTACCTTGACTTGCTTTATTGCAGCTTGAAATGCATGTTATAACAAGAAACACTCTTAGGTGCTTCTGAAATGGTACTTGCGTATAATATGTGAACTAACTGTGGTGGTGTTATTGGAAGCAAAACAACGTTACTATGCCAATGGCTGCTACTGAACTAATTGCGTAACTAGGGTCAGGTGAATTCCAGACCACTAGAGACGCCACCATGCACTCACCAAACCAGACAGACAAGCTCACATATGACATGCTCTTAGCTGAGAGGATCATTAGTCATACACACTTACCTGGAAAAGCAGTCAAAGCTGCTGTAGAAAACGGCAGAACTGAACTTGAGAGTCCAGCCAAGGAGAACCCCAGGTGACGGCAGTGCAGATACTCTCCAAGAAAATCCCCAGGTCAACAAAAACAGAGATGTCTACGTAAGAGCAGCCATCAATCAACCAAATATAAAAAAACAGGATCAATCTTATGGTCCCTACACCACAAAGGGAAAGGTTTCCATAAGGAGGCACAGGCTTGCTGTGTACGTTGTTAAGGGGTTAGATCCAGGGTCCAAGCCTAAGGCTGCAGCTAAATCTGGGTGGTGAACCCAACCACCTAAATCTGAAAGACAAGGTTGTGAGGTAAGCTGCTGTGGACTGCCTGCCAGGAGCCTGGAAGAGTAAAGAGATCTGTGGTGCTGCAAGGATCAACTTATGTAGGAAGGTTTCCCACAACAGAGGCGTCTTTGTGAGTATCTGCCACCTGACTGTATGAACCCAGAGGTACCAATCTCTGTTGAATGCCTCCTGAAGCTCAGTTGCAAGAACGTGCGGTGCTACTTCAAGTTTTCCAGATCTAACAAGCTCAGTCGTTTTTCCTTCACTGGCAAGAAACTGACTGCACTGCCACCATCGGATTAGAACTAAACTTGAGCTGGGGAAGGGATTGTTCCTCCAAAAATAAAAAAGCTGTCATCGATTACTCATAACATACAGGTCGTTCCAAACCTGTAAGACCTTTGTTCACCTTCAGAACAAATGATGAGCGGAAGTCTTTTAAAAATGACATGAGGGTGATTAATGACAGAATTTGAGATGAACACACTATCATACTGATCTGCCTCATAGCTGAATAAATCAAATATTATAATAAGGTGACCACTCATGGCCATCACTTGGGGCGAGGATTGATCAACAGTGCACATTTCCCTTTTTCTGACCCAAATTTCCCTTTCTACTTCATGTTTATGGCCAGTGTCCTTCAAACTGAACATGTTTGTTTCGTTTCAGACTGCAGTCTCAGTGAAGATGTTGGATTACCCAGTGAAGTCCACTTTGCAGGAAACCTGCGGTCGAATGAAACACCCCTCTGCTGTGCTGCCAGGAATAGGGTAGAGAACCGTATTATAAATATTGTAACAGGCCTCTGCTATAGCGAAGCAAATAATCAATCAGTAAATCCAGTAGTGTGAGAACCATCCCGACAGCATTTTAATGCCTCATAAAATTGAAGAGAATTATTTAAAGAATAAAGTACAATTTACAAGAATAAAGGCAAAATATTTAAAGAATAAAGTTAGAAATTATGGGAATAATGTCGCAATGTTTTGAGAATATAGTCTAAATTATGAGAATAAAGTCAAAATAACAAGAAAATCGTAGCAGTTAAGGTTCTAATACTCTGAGAGTAGTTTATAGACTATATTGCGAATGCAAATAGCCCGGTTGGAGCACTGGGAGAAGTTGCCAGGCCACCGCAATTGATTTAAATATACAGTATGTGGGATTATTAGCAGAAATCATATCATGTGTGCTTGGAAGGAATATAATATTTTTTAATGTTTAACATAAAACAAAGTCTCAGCTTCAGATTGCTACATTCAACCGATTCAGGTTTTTATTTATTTTCTGAATTTGTGTTCTGCTCTGTTTAATAATTCTGAAAGGATCTGTATTTACAGTACACAGTACTGTAGAAACTAAACGTGTACCAAACGCCCTCCCCGCCATGATTTAAAACACAGTGTAAACATATGCCACCAGCTTCACAGACAAGGCTTAAGCTAGTCCCAGACTAAATTGCATGTTTGAGCTGTCTCAGATGAAGATATCTTGCTCGGACATATCTTAAAACATGTCAGTGTGATTGTTCTGTCTCAAGATGCACGCCCAGTCCTGGCTTAAGCTAAGACCTGTTTGTGAAACCGGGCCATACTGTGTAAACGATGTATGAACTTAGTCTACCTCGCGAGAGCTTCGATCACAACACCCTCTACGCTCCTGTTGTTATTCTTTGTTTCTTCTTGTTGAACGCCGAGCACAAATGACGTCACTGTCGAAAGGTTTACATCACCTCTTAGTACCCAGAACTTTATTTAGTACTCTACTATTATTCTGGAACTTAAGTGGTGAAAAAGGCCCTAATTGTGCTATGATGGTATCTATTCGTGACCCTGTTTGCTTTTGAAGCTTGACTTTTAGTTATGTATATGCAAATGTTCTAAACACATGTAAGATTTTCTCCTTCACAGTTTTTGCTGTTAAACTGTATATATTAAAATGTCAATATATATATATTATTTATCTTACAAAAAAAAGTGCATGCAGAAAATATAGTTTGGTTTGAATCATCCTCAATCCTAAAATGGTTATCTTTATTTAAAATGTAATTAAATTAGATCATCCATACTGGGATGTTTCCTCAAATGGCTGGGTGCGGCGCCCTAGAAAATCCACCAGCGGTCGCCACAGATTACTGCAACATTCATCATTAGTGCTGTCAACTGATTAATCATGATCTATCACATCCAAAATAAATGTTTTGGTTCACACCCGCACACAAACAAAAATATATATAGATATATATTAGAGCAGTAAAATATTTAATGGTGTTTAAAAATGTTTCTTCTGCTCATCAAGGCCGCATTTATTAGATTAAAAATTAATTGAAATTAAAATAAGTGTTTTCTGTGTGAATATATGTTAAAATGTAATTTATTCCTGTGATACAAAGCATCATTCCTCCAGTCTTTCAGAAATCATTCTCATACGCTGATGTTTTATGATCAGTGTTGGAAACAGTTGAGCTGCTTCAGTTTTTTTTGGATTCTTTGATCATTAAAATTTATTTAAAATGGATAATAATGTTCAGAACTACTGTTACGGTAGTTTACCGTTTCACTACTGTTCAGGAGTTTGGAATCAGTTCATTTTTATTCTTTCTTCTGTGAAAGAAATGAATACATTTATTAAGCAAGGATCTATTAAATGAACAAAAAAGTCAGCATAGATTTACATTTTAGAAATGTTCTATATTTGGTAAACAAAAATGATGTTGTTTTTTATTTGTTATTCATCAAAGAAAAAAAAAAATCATACGTTCCAAAAAATATATTTGTCTGCAGAACTGTTTGCAACATTGATAATTCTAGTAATAAATCAGCAGATTAGAGTGATTTCTGAAAGACTGGAGTAATGCTTTGTATCACAGGAATAAATTACAGTTTAAAATATATTCACACAGAAAACATGTATTTTAAATTGAAATAATATTTCACAATATTACAGTGTTTTCTGGATTTTTAGTCTAATAAATGCAGCCTAGATGAGCAGAAGAAACATCTTTAAAAACCATTAAATATCTCACTGACCCCACATTTCTTAACTTTAGTGTACACGTGTGTGTGTGTGCTTGTATTTATTATGTATATATAAAAAAAACACACACACACACACACATACAGTATATATATTTTTTTATATTTATATTTTTTGTAAATATCTTTAATATGTAAATGTTTTACATAATAATATATGTTATATACATAATAAACGCACACATATATAAACAAAACCTTTATTTTGGATGCTATTAGGCACATTTAATCATTTGACAGCACTAGTAATTAGTTTATATTAGTGCTGTCAAATGATTAAT
>JAUYWG010000047.1:2391958-2416024 GCA_034779775.1 Enteromius afrohamiltoni | reverse complement strand
GGACGGGACGGGATTTCTTTCTATGGGAGTGGGACGGGACAGGAGTGAAAATCCACTCCCGTGTCATCCTCTAATTTATATGTCTATGCTCCCGCCCCCTTTGGAGATCTCCAGGCTGCAGTTATACCCTTCTTCTTCTAAACACAAATACAGTAAACTGTTTGACTGGTTAATCACAATGTTGTCCCAGGGTCAACAAAGATGTTGGTAAAATCAGGTTAGCGATCTCGCAAAGTCTATACACAAATGACGTAATGCGCCAAATACTCGAAACGACCGCATACGTCTACAGTACAAAATACAACACCGCACTTCAGAAATATATGTTCATGTAAAAGAGTTCAGTATATCTTGTCAGTGTGCTACGCTTTCTGGTTTGGCGCTTGAGTCACTTCCTCGTTCTGGCGTCATCATGCCGTCACGTCCTTGTTATGAAGTTCAGCACAGATCAGATCAGAGTCAGACCGCTGCTGCCCGTCAGTCCGGCTCGTGCTCAACTTCTGCCCGCTCTGTTCCCAGCTGTTTCATTGTAAATCCCCGATATTTGGTAATAGTACAGCTGCAAGTGTCTGCTCGGGATGTGATGTTATGTGTGAGCTGTGTGTGTGATAGCGGTGTGTTGTTGTAGTTCAGGTGCAGCACAGAATGGCAGTGGACTGGTGGGGCTTCGCCTATGCTGCAGCTCTGGCTCTGGGCGGATTCATGGGCTATAAAAGAAAAGGTATTTCTTCACCCTGCTGTATTTCAGATGATAGAAACTTACATTTATTGTTACGTTTGGTCATCGCACTTCTAATACGTTTACTAACCTAAAACCTAAGTTTGTGGGCTTTTGTCCACTCTTCATGGCTCTAGAGTCTCAAGCATTATGCGACTCTCACATTTGTACTGTGTGACTAACAACAAAATGCTATGATATTACTGTACTTTTGAACACGGTAAAACCATAATATTCTTTTAAACGCTTTTGGTGTATGTCTCCAATCTGTATCCATCCCATAACAGCGCTGTACTTTATTGTAAGGGATTGGTGCAGATATGTAATATACTTCCTGATTCTACAGGAAGTGTGGTGTCACTAATTGCCGGGCTCTTCTTTGGAAGTATGTCTGCATATGGAGCATATAAAATAACACTTGATCCACACGATTACTGGACCTCTCTCAGTAAGTATTCAAATCACTAATGTTCACAAAAGCTGCATGTATCGGCTTCAGACGTACTTTTCCGTGACTTTCTTCACTCTAGTCTCTGCCGGGGTCCTGACTGTTGTGATGGGAATGAGATTCAGGAAATCTGGGAAACTAATGCCTGCAGGAATCATGGCAGGACTGAGGTGAGCTCAGACAATCACAGATGGAAGGTATATAACGAGGGGTGAGAACCGTAAGGGCGTAGGTGACGTTTTGGGTAGATATGTATATGAAATGACAGCTCTAGATGAGCTCTTTCTACAGGGGGAAAATGACCTGCCAAACATGAATGTACGCAGTTTTGTTGTAAACAATTAAAAGCAATACATATCAGAGTTTAGTACGTTTTTGTTTGGGTCACTCACGCCTGTATAAAGATGCGTTTAGACTTCGGCTGGCTAACAGAGCTAAAGTAACCAGTGTTTTTCAGATCTTCACTCTTTATATATTTGCTCTGGGACTGTTTTCTTTGTCTGGTTTCTATAAACTTTTCACCCAAACAGCCAAGCAAATGTCCAATGCAGTATAATTGAGAACATATTCCAGTCATGTTTTCACTACTCCAACACAACGAGGGTTACAGTGAATCATTTTTATTGATGTGCTCCAGTGAAGCAATTCATAGAAGTTAAGCAGCAGTGTTATTACTAGAGCACACTGACGGCTGATTATTGTCTTCTGCTTTCAGTCTCCTCATGGTTTTGCGACTCCTGATCTTCTAAGAGCTCGTGGACAGGCCACACCGGGACCGTTCTCACAACATCTACGCTTCATTTCACAGCATTATCATGTTTTATCACTAAATTGTATCTTGTACATTCCAAATAAATCTGTCTGTTTTACATTATCTAACGATTGGGAACGCACTGTTAATGAATGTAAAACCATGGGTCGTCTATTTGAAAAGGTGGCTCAACACCTCCTTCACAGTTTTCACATAGACCTCGTCGGGTGGAGGTTTTCTGGCACTGCCCGGCTGGAGGAACTTGCTGATCGTTGGCAAGCCCTTCATTTTCTCTTGAAACGCCTGCAAAACAAATGAAACGTTTATCACGGTGCTCCAATAAGAGCGTTCTTTATTTATTAGGTCTACAGCAGACACAGGCCAATGGTACATTATCGCTTTGAATCATGCCACCACCACCACCACATCACACTATGACAGAACTAAGGCTGCCTACAACTTTAGGCAGTGTTGGGTTAGGCTGTGTGTGTGTGTGGGAAGCACCTGGATGTTGGGAAAGGTTGTAAGTATTGCAGGGAGTAACTCCTGCAGCATCAGAGTGACTTCAAGAAGGTGAACGTCAGCACGGCTCAACTGGTTTCCCACAAGGAACCGAGAGTTTGCAAGAGCCTAAAAGCACAATCCGTTACTGCAGTTTTATCCGATATGCATAATCCCGGGGGGGGCGGCGAATAGTGTTTATTTTAAAGGGTCACCGTCAGAGCTATCAGTACCTTTTCAAACACGGGAAGAAAGCGATCTTGGGCCTTTTGCTCTACATTACTGAGGTGTTTCTGTTTGTTTTCAGGAGGTATGAAAGGATACATTATAATCAGGTCCATGAGGTCACTGACTCCCTCTGAATACATGTCGATCCTTCGGGACAGAGACACACACATACTTAGGCGTGGTGGAAAAGCTATCATAGCACTTTCTATAAAAATAGGGTGACTTTTACATAGCCCGTTCTTTAAGGTCTTTTCCATATAGATTGTATTTTCCAGCGATGTAATTCAAGATGGCCCTTGACTGCACGAGCTGCATCCCGTCTATTTCAACCAAAGGCACCTGCTGAAACATCAGGGCTCCATCTATGTATATAAAAGAATAGTTTTATTATTATACAGGACTAAAAAACAGGAGATAATGAATTTATTGAGTATTTAATATTACCGTTCACTAGTTTTTCATACTCCTCCCTTTTGTTACAAAACACTTCCTCGAACTGTTGAAACAGCACAATAAATCTAAAGTATCTAAGATAAGATAAGCTGTCGTGCATATTATTTGCAACTATTTATTATGTTTTTAACGGATTACACACAGGGTTTCTGAAACAGCAGAAGCAAGCACACACCTGCAAAACCTTACACTGGGCTTCCAATTGAATTAAACTCTTTTGCAAAACACAACACATGATATAGATCTACAATACAGGGATATTTTCAATGCAATGCTTTATTTTGTAAAGATGCGAGGAGATTCGCATTTCGTATGATTTGTTGATGAAAGCGTTTTTGAAAACGTCTTTTTAAACGAATGGTAGACAACATCTCTATAAGGAAGATACATATGTATGTAAATCGAATTGATTTGCATCGACGCCACACACCTCGACTCCAGCTGCAGCCAACAGCCATCGGACCGACTCCATCTTCCCTCTGCCATTGAAGTAGTGTAACACAACTTTCCCTGACATTTTCACCAACTTCTTCGAGTTGTCTTGTTTTAAAGACGAAGTGTGCTGCAGGGTATATTGTGTTCTCAGATGTTGTATAACTCGTGGGTGGTGCTAAAGTTCAAATACAGACTAGTGGGATCAACGACACACCCTCTGTCCCACTGACACACACACACACACACACACACACCGTGACGGTGTTTATACCTAAACCTACCCCTTACAAAAAACTACAGACAATGTAGATTTTTAAGAACGCCATTAAGTTTTTTTAAGCCTTTTGAATTAGGGGGACACTGAAAGAAGTCCTCATAAATCACGTTCATAGTGTAATACCTGTCATTATACAAATCTGTGTGTCCTCAGAAACCACATAAACCAAAGACTAGAGCGAGAAACAGTGCTGAAAGGGTATTAAATGACACAGTTTCGTGGATTAGATTTAAACAGCGTTTTTTAAACAAACTTTTCAGACGGGCTTCTTCTGAGTGATTGAGATTAAAGAAGGACACGTCATCGGTTAAATTAGATAAGCTCTCACTCTGACCAGGCAGAAACATGAAAATACAATCTTTAATGTTATTTGTAAAGCGTGCATGTAAACTGCATTGCCCAGTATGCGCATAAATCATTTAAACCGACAGAAAACAATAATGTTGGTCAGCTTTCGTTAACTTCTATTTTTTAATCACTCAACATTTTACAGCAGCAATAACTAGTAAAGACAAAAAAGCTTTTCCGTCCAATCTTTGCATGACCTTCAGTTTACTTGGCAGTAAAGCACTGAGGAAAATGGCAACTGTCTTCTTGTTTAAACGAGTATAATAGGTGAAGTAATAAACACTTCGTGTCCCCGTCGTGCTTCACGTGTCTGTAATGTCACCGTTAAATCGCTCCTCTTCCTGGTGCTACGGTTACACCAGAGTTAATCGCATTACTTGCGCGTAGTTGGACGCTGAAGCATTGTTACTTATCAGAAGTTTATCCGCTTCATTCAACTACTGACTGAGGGCTTCTGCCAGGAGCCTTCAGTCTCTGTAGTGGTTACACATTCGTACTGAGTATGTCTGATAGGCACACTTTGGTTTAATGAATCTAGAATTTATTTCCTTTTTATTTCTGTTTATATTAATGAACGAAGATGTGTCGCAGACGATGATTCTGTCCTCTGTAGTTTCGGAACTCTGCCTCCGCGTGCTAGTAATCACGTCACTGCTAGAGCAAGCTCCTGATTGGTTAACGCGGCGCGAATTTTCGCCAAAATTCAGATTTTTCAACAGCACGCGTCAAACGCGCGAAACGCACAATTCGCGCCGCTAGCTTCATTCGCGCGAATCGCGCCGCAGGATGTGTAATCGCGTCTTTGCATTGACTGAACATGTAATAGGTGCGTTGGAGATGCACTACGCTAGCCTGCCACCTGCTGGCGAGAGCAGTCACGTTTACGTCACCATTATGTAGACCAATTGCAGCGCTACGGAAGCAAAGTATTGTGGGAAATACCAACTGTTTAAGCTTTAAAATACTATAATAAACATTAATACACAATTCGTGTTTCGTGTTTCATACATCTGCATTTGATCGCGTCAGTACAGTTAAAGAACGACTGAAAGCGCGACGTTGATGTGACGTTGCCGTCGAAGAGATGCACCGCCGGGGTCTGAGGTAGATAATGTTTGTGAACGAGCGGTAGTTTTCGGATGTGAGGGCGATCTGGCTGCGACATCTGTCACCCCATTGATCGCTAGGGTTGATTCGGCTGATCTGGCTGGCTAGGCGGGTGTCCCCTTCCTCCCTCACCGCTCCATGTGTGTCCCTCCCGAAGCTCCGCGCTCGGTGGAAGAGGACGATCCCCGCGGACCACCGTCGGTATAGAAGTAGCTGCGCTCCCCTGCTAGAACCTCCAAACAAGCTCAAGGCCCATTTGTAGGAGAAACGTAGGGAAGTCAAGCTCCAAGACTTCAGACACATCCAAATGAGGCACTGCGTGTGGCAGTCTGCCTTTCTTTTCACATTCAAGCGCTTTGAAAAGTTAATACAATTTAAGAACTAGTGATGTTAATTAACTACATTATTATTAATGCACATACTGTACGGCTAGGATTAGGAGTGGGCTCAGGCTTTTTTTGAGTACATGTGACATTTGTTAATAAAAGGACACCTTAAAATAAAGTGTTACCAAATATGTCCCAGTAATTATTCACAATTTTATAGCACAGTAAGGAATCAAATATACAACAGTGTTTATCTTAAATAGAATGAAAAATACATTTTGTTTCAAAACATATTTTGATCCATTCATGGTAATAACAAGAAAAGCCCAGGTTTGACCATTAAACCTTTGTTTTGTATTTTATTTACAGCAATCATGCAGTATGATCAGAATAAAATAGGAACACGTTTACATCTATTAAGTATCCAAGTAGTTTATTATCTAAGTTACATTAAACTCAAAAATTATTTTATGTCGATCTGACTATCAAGTTATACATGCTTAATAAGAAGAATACAAAATAATAAACGTTTTTATTTATAATATACATGATATTATAAATGATTGTACATTATAATATTCTATAAAATAGACTGATACTACAAGTTACAAGGTATTACAAGTAAACTGTGAAAAACCCCCCATAATGAAACAGGACCCAAGAGGAAGTCTTGGTTATTGATCTGAAGTCCGCTGGAGGGCGGTGAAGAGACGCGGCGCGCGACCCTCAAGGAACAGAAGAAGAGCGCGCGTGCAGCCCAGTTCCGTCTCTGCTGAGCTCAAGTGTTTGTGTCGCGATGGATTTCGGGAAGGAGAGAGTGGTCGCGTTGGTGGACATGGATTGCTTCTATGTGCAGGTGGAGCAGAGAGTCAACCCCGAGCTCAAAAACAAGCCCTGCGTGGTGGCGCAGTACAAGACGTGGAGAGGCGGAGGGTGAGACTCGCTCCTGTTTACTTCCAGAAAGAATATGCTTCCAGTGTTCTCTCTTGAAATGCAACTGTTCATTAACAGTTAGGTTACCCCATAGCGCCCTCAAACAAAAGCTGCAAAAAATTACAGTAAACAACTTGTAGGTGAATTTTGATATCAGTTATTTATAGCCGTTTTGTTTTGATTTCACAAATCACAATAGGACTGTTTCCACCTTTGATTGCTAGCTAACTGTCTGTTTGAATGTCATGAGGATAGTAACTAACCCTTTATTAGAAATGCGCTGACGTCACTTGTTAAGCCGCAGGTGTGTGTTGTGTTGTCAGCATCATAGCAGTGAGTTATGAGGCCAGAGCTCATGGGGTCAGCAGGAACATGTGGGCAGATGATGCCCGGAAGCTCTGCCCTGACCTACAGGTGGCCCGAGTCAGAGAGGCTCATGGGAAGGCTGATCTCACGCTGTAAGTGCACGTTTCTTAAGTGTAGGGCATCCAACTTGAGGAACACCCACACTTTAAAGATGCATGTGTCAAGATAAGAGTGCAATCTTTTGATAAAAGTCGTATACATATGGTATTTTTGATCATCTTTCGTTCTGGGTGAACTGCTCCATTAATTGCACGTGTGTTTGGCTGAGTGCGTTTCCGCTGTGCATCAGGTACAGAGAGGCCAGTGTGGAGGTGATCGAGGTGATGTCACGCTTCGCTGTCGTAGAGAGGGCCAGCATCGATGAGGCGTACATGGACCTCACAGGCAGCGTACAGGACCGGCTGAAGCACATGAGCGTCCAGGACATCACGCCGCAGCAGCTGAGGAGCACCTACGTTCAGGGCTTTCCACAAACCAGCAGCAGCGGGCCGAGCGAGGAGGCTGCGACAGACAAAGGTGTGTTTGAAACCCAGAGCAGGTCACTTACGGTTCAAGGACGCCAGCGCTGGAGTGGTGTCGTGGTCCACCTAGGGATGTGTGATATTGATAACAAATATCCTAAAATCTTGCTGGGTGTATAGTGCTGGGCTACCGTAGACCATACGGGAACACATCAAATCCGAAGATGAGGCGCCATCAGTTTAAACCACAAGCTCCCCCTCTGAGAGAGTTTTAGTATAGCTGGCAACATTGTCCCGTGTAGAAGGGCATCACTGAAGCCAGATAATGCACACCAGATTGTGTGCCTGACAAAGGGCGTCATCCACAATGATCCGGCCAGTAATTATGTTTACCATTTATGTTTGTTATTGCTTTGGTGTCAGGACGTTAACATTTCCCCCAAACATTGGAGGCATTCGGCCAATCACAGTGCACTGGATAGCTGGCCAATCAGAGCACACCTCGCTTTTTAGAAAGTGCTTTGCACAAACCGACCCTTTTCAGGAGGCGGGGCTTAGAGGGGGAACACCAAATACACAAAATACCGTTCCTTTTAGCATCATCACATGACCCCTTTAAAGCACTAGAGCGGTGTGTTGTCTTCAGAGGAGCAGCGTCTCCGGGGCCTGCAGCAGTGGCTGGAGCTTCTGTCCTCCAGCGATCTGTCCTCGAGTCCGGAGCTGTGTCTGACCGTCGGCGCTCTGATCGTGGAGGAGATGAGGGCGGCCGTGGAGGAACACACTGGATTCCGCTGCTCCGCCGGCGTCTCGCACAACAAGGTCCGCTGCGCTTCACATCTGCACTCGTCACTCCGGAGGCTGAGGCTAGATTCAAATCCAACATTTGTTTCTTCCGTAGGTGTTGGCCAAACTAGCCTGTGGTTTAAACAAGCCTAATCGCCAAACCGTCTTGCCGCTGGGATCCGTCCCAGAACTCTTCAGCACTCTTCCCATCAGTAAAATGTAAGTGGATCACTTCTGTGCTGTTACACTTGATTCCTGATGTGTCCCGTAACAGGGCTGCATTCCTCTTCAGTCGTAATCTGGGAGGGAAGCTGGGGACGTCCATCACAGAGACTCTGCGAGTGGAGAACATCGGAGATCTCACTCAGTTCAGCAAGATCCAGCTGGAGCAGCACTTCGGAGAGAAGACCGGGTGAGAAGCCCGGGGTAGATGTGTCTGAGAAAGATGGCAATCAGTGCGGTCTTAAAAGGGTCTGTAGTAAATGCGTCTCTGTTCTTCAGAGCGTGGCTGTATGACCTGTGCCGAGGGGTGGAGTTTGAGCCCGTGAAGCCTCGACAGCTCCCCAAATCCATCGGCTGCAGCAAGAACTTTCAAGGAAAAACCTGTCTGGCTACAAAACAGCAGGTACATGGTACAAACAGGGAGAGGGATTGGGGTTCATGTTTTTGTCACACATAGTTGGAAAAGATGTCTATCCATGAGCTTTTTAATCTGGTGCCTCCCCAAAACATACGACTATGGTTTGCTAGTTTCCAAAAGCTATTTTCTCCCCAAACTGAACTTATGCATTTTAAAATCAAATCTAATTTATATATTGATGATATTTAAGTGCAAAATTCGAATGAAGTCTTGATGCTGTGCTGTTGTGCAGGTGCAGCACTGGCTTCATCAGCTGGCCCTCGAGTTACAGGAGCGACTCCACAAAGACAGAGAGATGGTGAGTCCCTTATCACTGCAGTAACACTGGCTTAGAAAACAAAGGAATAGTTCTGGTTAGGAGTGGCGGATACAACCAAAACCTTCTATCACAGTAGAAGCTATTTTCTACCTCGATAACGGTCTCTATATCACAAAACAGCTATTTGTATATGAAAATGCACAAATAAAAGCACAAAGAAACTGTTTCATATAATGTCATTTTATTTCAACTGAATTGCAGCAATACTTTAAGTAAAGGGGGTCTGAAAAGTCGCTAAATCTAGCGATAAAGTCAGGAAGTTGGCAACACTGCTTCTTCCATTGTCAAAGTTAATTTATATTGTGTGGTTACGTTACGTCACACGATCACGATTAAGACGATAGACCACAATCTGGTTAATCGTGTCCACCGGTATATCACCCACCCCTAGTTCTGATCGACGGAGCCACTTTCAGAGATTTTCAAGCGAGATGCTGAAAAAATGACTGCACTTTCTCTATAAACACAGCACATTTGTTTGTTGCTTGACTGCTCCAGACAGCCAGAAGACATATACAGAACACATATAACAGCGTATTTTCAAACAGACAATAGTCGTTTAAATGTGTTGTTTTTCCGTTCTTGTGTACTTCATTGCCCAAAACCCTGCTAAATATTACTGTTACAGTGTCATGGAGTGTAGTTTTTCAGATGAGAATGTAGTGGTTTAAAACTCAAATCTGTGGTTTATTTATAAAGATAGCGTCTATTTGATATGCTTATTTCATAACTCCAGGCGTTCATGTAACCACTGAGAGCAGCCTCAAACCTGGCTAGACGTAAGCAACACGAGATGCAATTAGTTTTGGGTAACGTTATATTTAACAGGCATTTGTGGTCTCATGCATCTTTTATTTATTCCGGGTTATATAGTTTTGGCTAAGCACAAAGTTCAACTTTATACATTTACTTTGAACTTTAATGGCTTGGAAATGAGCAACTACACATGAACCATCTTTTGCATCTGTTGAAGGTGCTGTTGCTGTTTCAAAATAATTATAGCAGATGCCCCATCCTAGCTCTCTAACTCGCGCACCTTCACACAGGACTCTCTCTCCAGTCCCCAGCGTCCACTGCTCTTTCACATCTCCATTGGACTCATTCCCACTCAGGACTTCATATCCCATCATGCATTGCTCCTGAATTGTGTAATCGGCAATCCCAGCTGCGGTCCATCACCACACCCGTCACACGACTGCATTTAAACCACGGTCACACAGATGATCGTTGCGAAGTCTTGCTTTGCTGCTTGCTATCTTTTCTGAGTGTTTTACTCCCATGTCTGTTTTCCTCGGTTCTGACCTCCGACTCTTACTCCTGGACACTGATTGTTTGCGACCGGCCCCGAACTGCGCCTGTGAACCCACGACTACGACTCTGTGTTGCCTCCACTGATTTCGTTTGCCTGTCTACTTGACCCTGCCTGTTTACATCAATGAAGAACTGCGAATGCCGCATTCATTACAGCAGAAAGTGCAGTTTACCTTTTTACAGACGGTGATAAACCATAAACAACTGTTGGAGGAACTGAATGATCATTAGTATTTCTGGCTCATTTCGAGTTGCAGGCGTCTGAAAGTGAGATCTGAGAACTGGGCTGTTTCAGGCGATTGGCTCTGGTTTGGTGAACTTGGCATCACTAGTGTTTCATCTCTTCATTTGTAATGCTGGTGTGTTGGTTTGTCCTCAGAACGGGCGGGTGGCCAAGCAGCTGACGGTGGGCGTCAGGCAGGCTGGAGATCAGAGTTTTTCCCGCTGCTGTGCTCTTGTTCGATACGACGCTGTGAAGATGACCTCAGACAGTCTGGCCATCATCAAGAGCCTGAACACCGCGGGAAGCCACCAGGAGGCGTGGTGAGTGACGATGACCAGCTGGAGCTGGTAAAAAGAACTAGTATTTATTGACGGGACACCTTCATTGATAACGACAGATGCCATGACGAACATGAACGCATTGTGCCTGCCTGCGGCGAGATTTGGAGTAAAGATTGATATTAACATTTGTCACATTAAAATAAACTTGTGGAGGTTTATTAAACTGGGTACATAAACACAGTGCTTACATGTAACATTTTTATTGCTCTTTGTTTTAAACAAAGGTTAATGAAAATGTCTAATTATTGATGCATACGAAAAATATTGATACTTTGATATTCTCATGTATTGGTCATGGGTCATGTGATGTCTGAACAAATACAAATTTTATTTTAGAATTAGACCTTAAAATTGAATGTAAGGATAATCAGTTTGTTTCTAATGAAACTCATAAATTCCGATTCGTTTCCTCTAAATATTGATTTCTGTTTTATTTTTTGTACTCAAACTTATCATAAAATGTGTGTAGTTAATGAAATAGTTGAAAGCCCTTGAGTATTTCCAAATCTGTGTAAATGTTTTGTTCTGCCGAACACAAGGAAAGATATTTGGAAGAAAGTTTGTAACCAGACTGTTTTGGTCACCATTAACTTGCGTAGTATTTTTTTTTCCTACTGTGGAAGTCAATGGTGACCAAAACAGTCTGGTTACAAACTTTCTTCCAAATACCTTTCCTTGTGTTCGGCAGAACAAAGACATTCATACAGGTTTAGAACTAATGAAGAGAATTTTCAGCAAAGCATTACAGTTACTCTGTCTAACAAGATGTTGCCTGCAGATGCTGAGTTATGACACCAGAACAATAAAACGCATCCAGTGGAGACGAAATTACTGATTATCATGACTTATTGAACTTGAAACTGAACTGGAAATTAGGTGCTGGGCGTCCGGCCAGAGCAGAACTGGCCCCAACTAAGCCTGGTTTCTCCCAAGGTTTTTTTCCCCATTCTCTCAAGGATGGGGTTTTGGTTCCTTGCCGCTGTCGCCTCTGGCTTGCTTAGTTGGGGACACCTGATTTTCAGTGATTGTCGTCGTCTTTACTACAGAGACCGTCTCTGCGTTTGATAAATAAAATTTAATTCTTGTCTCACCATGTCTGCATTCGTGATCGGAGAAACAGCCCTTCACTGCTCAAAACTCACGTTTGAATAAACAGTAGCAGCTTCTTTTAATAAGAAAAGCTCAGTATCTTAAAGGTTGTGAGTGGTCAGCAGCAGACTGTTCTTGCAGAGGTAGAATTGGCTCTCTTTCTATTCTAGCATAGACTGCTCTGTCAGCTTCAGGAATCAGTCCTCTGTAAATGCGCTGAACACACTCCAATATTTGTGTTCAACTGTTCTTGAACAGTGTTGGAAACACAACTTAACACTGATTTCTAGTTGTGTCCTCTTTTAGAAGAACAAAGTAGTTTGACTTTCACAACGACACACAGCGTCTCCAGAACATGGCGCCTGCAGCAACACTTCAGACAGAGTAATATATTGTGTTTAAATGAGGTGTTTTTTACGAAAAGTCATGACTTTTATAAAGAATATCTCTTTGGTTTAAGACTTTAATATTTGTAACTTCAGGGATCTTAACAGCTTGTAACACTCCAAAGAGAAGGCAAAGCTTAAAATTGTGTTATGTAACCCTTTTAAGCTTCACCTTTTCAGTTCAGTATGTAAAAAATGCAATAAAAATTCAAATGTTCAATAAAAAAAGAGTGAACTTTAGTATTGTTGTGAATTTGTTTCTGTATTGCTTCTTAGGTCTCCTGCTTTGACTTGTCTTCATCTGTCAGCCAGTAAGTTCAGTGACGTTCCCTCGTCCTCCGCCGGAGGAATAGCAAGCTTCCTGTCCAGTGACGCTCCTTCAACACAATCACGTCCAGCCTTAACCCGAACCCCCAAAACACAGCCGAGCCCCAAGCGCCCGGGGGCCATCCAGTCTCTGTTTGAGAAGGTCGCTGAGAAGAAGAAACAGCAAGTCGAGGAAGCCCATAAAGATGAACACGGGTCACCTGGTCTCCCTCAGAAGGCTCCTGGCATCTCCTCCTTCTTCCACAGAAAGGGTGCGGAGAAGTCGCTCCAGCTGACGGAGCTTGACACTGCACCGGAGTCGCTCGGCACAGTCGCTCCGTCAGACGGGGGTGATCTTCAGCCGTGTCAGCGTTGTGGACAGAAGGTGCTGGTCTGGGAAATGCCCGAGCACATGGACTATCACTTCGCTCTGGACCTGCAGAAGTCGTTCTCCGCAGTGTCCAGCGGGAACAGCAAGGCCCAGACTCCCAGCAGCCCGCAGGCCAAAAGAGCGCGAGTGCAAACAAACCGTGGCACACTGGACTCCTTCTTCAGAAAGACATGACGGCAGCCCCATCAGGCTCAATGACTCATTTGTTCTTTTCAAATCTGACTGTTTTATACAAATAAATACGTTGCTTGATGCAATGTTGTTCAGAAACCATTTCTTCTCTTAAATAGAGGCCTTCATCTTCTGAACATGGAGACATTGATGATTATCACACATGAAAGTATACGTGACCCTGGAGCACAAAAACAGAAATTGAGATTTATACATCATCTGAAAGCTGAAATAAGCTTTCCATGGGTGCATGGTTTGTTAGGATAAGACAATATTTGAACATCTGGAATCAAAATAATCTAAATAGTGAGAAAATAAACTTTAAATTTGTCCAAAAACATCAGAACACCAGATAGAGGTCAGCATGAGGGAGGAAAATCTGTTTTGCAAAAGTTTTTGTGCAGAAAGCTTTGCTATTTTTTTAACTTCATGTCAGCATTTTTAAATAATTGAAAAGCTATAAAATGACCGACATGAGAAATATCCTTCTGGTGTGATGTTGTTAAATATATGCTGTTATATGCAGTTTCTAAGGTGTTTCCTGTGGTTACTTGGTTACTTGGAGAGCCTTTTCAAAACGGCTTGCAGTGAATGGCTGCCGTCAAAATATGAGACAAAACTGATTTAAAAAAAAAAAAGGTTTAAAATGCCGTAATATTGCTTCAAGTAAAAAAAAAAAAAAACAGTTTTACAAGATCATGCACTGTTTACAAGCCAAAACGGCTCTAAATGAATATGTGGCTGGGTTTTGATGTGCGCGAGAGAGGAGATGGACCGCTGGAGGAAGTGTTATTACAGATTATAGACTCATATTTTGAATAAAAGCAAATGGTTTGAAGTCAGAAATGTCTTGATGGATTTGTGCATATAAACTGTCTGAAGGGCTTGGAGAGGTGCTGTTTTTACCAAACTCATTCTGACGGCACCCATTCACTGCAGAGCATGCATTACAGAGACACGTTCTACAAACCTGATGAAGAAACAAGCTCATCTACATCCTCTTAGCGTAAGTGTGAGGACACTTTCAGCAAATGTTAACTATTCTTAGAGACAGCATTTGCAACATCCTGAATGGTTTTACGTCACGTCACTAGAGGGCAACAAATCACGCCAGAAACACTGCAATATGAAGATACATTATTGAATATACTCATGATACAGTGGTGCTAACTCTGTTAACGCAAGGTGATGCAGAGCACGGAGCCATTTAGAGTAATTTTTTGGCCTGGTTTGAGACTAAAGATATGACCACAGATTTTTATAATTTGGTTGATACTCCTTTACCCACAATAACCACCTTAGATGGAGTTGAGAAGGTCAGTCAGTATAAGTATTTGGGTACATGAACTAAATTAATTAATGTATAAACGTATAAATATTGACCGTGTTTTATAGACCTTTTAATGAAACGGTTTAGATCTTTGCTATGATTTGTTGTTTTTATGGATGGAATGTTAAAAGCAGATCCCAGCTGCAGAGCATCATCAACTTATGGTCAAAGATTACAGGTTCTGTACAGCTGAGTTTGTCTGCTCTGTGTGAGTCTTTGAAATAGTCAGACTTTCTAAGAACATCTTAGGTGATAGCTCCTACAGGTCATTTGTAGAATTTGAGACACTTCCTTCCGGCAGGCAACAGATATTCAGACAGGACCGCAGAACTAACGGGAACGTTGGACTTTGAACTGATGTATATTTGGGTATAGTCAGCAAAAATGTCTCTTCCAATGCCCCAGATGAAGCTATAAATGCTAAATAGTATGGGCCCCAAAACAGAACCCTGAGGGGACCATGTTGTACCATGTCTGATTTTTTTTATTGACTGGGATCTCTTTGTAAAGGTAGTTAAATCATAGGAATACTTGGTGGAAGAACCTCAGAGAGCACAGAATCAATAGACTTATATATAGATTCAGTTTTATCCACAAAGAATATTAAACTTGCTACACTTAAAAAAAAGAAAACAATGGGATGGAAATCTTTACAAGGATTGACTAGTACCAGCAATAACTCAGGACCTGATCTACCTACTCCACAGTTTCATGTTCCTAGCCACCCATGTGTGTAATAAATTGTGTGCTATCGTGTATTGGAGAAAAAGTTAACTTTATAGAGAGACGCGTGAGAAAAGGCTTGAGTTTTGCTGGACTGCAGCGTCCTGCATCATCCGTCAAGATAGCAGAGAAAGAGAGACAGACCGGCACAAATAACCGTATCACAGTCAGGCCTAAACTCTAATAAACTTTTATTTATGTACATCACAATATACAAACACATCTGTACATAAATATTCCAATTCACCAACAAGTAAGGCTAAAATATCTTTAAAAATCTAAAAAAAAGCCCATCTAGCACGTAAAGCCAGGAAAGTGACATTCGGTGTAAAATGAGACGTCACTGAAAAAAATGCATTAGAGTAGAAAGTATTACAAATCAATGGAACTAAAACACCCAGAATTCTCTACAACATTCGATATAAACGTACTTTTTTTTTTTGGTTCAAATAAATTTCTTTTTCTTCTAAAATTGCACACAGAACAGTGATAAAGTAGAAACATGAACGTGAACATGTCCTGATGTGTGATTCGGTACTGAGACGCCATGGGTACAGGACAGCGCCAAAAACTACCCCTGGAAAGCGTTAGCGTTAGCACCAAAACAAGTGTTCAGAGAGACACACTTTACTAGAGACCCAAGAGAGAAGATGAGACGGAGAGCTTTGCATAATCTGTGATGCGTGAGCGTAATGCTTCCTGAGCTACTAAAGCACTGGAGTGCAGGCAGAACCGGGTCAAGGCAGATCGACTTCTGAAGCGTCAGAAGCAACACAGGAACACTTGGTGACTGCTAGCAGAGATCTAAAGCTTGTGCGGTTAAAGCTCGAGAGTAAAAACCTCGTTAGAAAAGGCTAAAATAAATAAAACGACATCAGAGCGATGATTTCACTCTCACAACCGTAGCTGCCACGAGATTCTTCATGCACATCGGTAATAAAAACAAAACTAGCGCAAGTAAAACTGGTGTCTTCAACAGGACACCTGTCCTTTGGTGAGTGAAAAAAGATGATTATAAAGGCTGACAGTGATATTCAGTGGCATCTGAGCGCCTCACAGGGCTGGCTCCGGGCCGTGATGAGAGGAGCCGTGTTTGGATGGCTGTAGTTTGGTGACCTGGCCGATGCCTTTGGTGACCCCCTCTCTGAAGAGCAGCTTGGCGCCCATCTTCAGGTACTCGGGGTGCTTGATGAACCTGAAGCGCACCACTGCCTTCTCTCCGGTGCGCAGCTCGTCCTGCAGGAGACCGAGGGAAGGAGAAGATCAAACCCGAAACAGTCGGGTCACTACATTTCCCCATACTGATGTATAATCCCAAAACACATGACAAAAAACTGGAGTGTATGTCCCACTACTTTAAGTAATACATTTTCTTACTTTACAACATTTCAAAGCAGAATATTGTACTTTTAACTGCATTACGTTCCATATTACACGCCATTTAATACTTCATTAGATTAGAAATCTGTCACTTTATCACTTTTACTCAAGCAGAAGTCATTTAAAGATGTAGCATTACTAGAAAACACTAGAGTTTGTGTTTAATCACAATAAAACAAGAAACAGCCTACATCAGACACTGAGTAAAGCAAAATCAAAGTAAACATGTCCGGAGGCTGCTGTCACTTTAAGACTGCATGTGTAAGCAGAGCCCGAACTGTAACTGGATTGAATAATTGAATGGATAAAGGGAACAAACTCATTTACAGGTGTTTGAGGTTTGGGCAAAAACTTCTGGAATCACATCACTTGATTTTGTGATGAAATGTGTTATTTTTCATATTAATCGGGTCAATTTAGATCAAGAACACAACACTCTCACTTTAATTCAGAGTAAGCGGCGTAGCAAAAATAGACTTCTGCTCTGTTCCGTGTGAGACTGGCATAAAACGTTTCATTTTATCAATAAAAATGTTATGTATCTTTCTCTGACCAAATTAAAGATCGTAAACACGACCTCCCAGCTCATTACATATTAACTCCCCAAACAACACCTTCACTGATGTTTATGTTCCTTTTCTGTGTAGTGGGACCAGACTGCTAACGAAGGATTAGCTGTCTATAGTATTAGATAAAGACAGAAAAAGATGCACAAACATCCAGACCAACAGATGAAGACGACTGACCTTTCCTTGCAGAGCCTCGACAGTGGCCGTCTGTCTAACGTTGCCCACATGCACGGTCACCTGGAAGCCCTTGTGGAAAGTTTTGGCGTGGAAGAGTAAAACAATCTCAGCCTCAAAGCGCCAGCAGATAGTGGGGTTCATCTCTGGGCTGACCATCACCATTCCCTGCCAGAAAACAAGGGGTTTATACGCTTCTCAATTTAAAACCTTTTTTAACACTCTAGACACAGAGAGACGAGCGCACCTTTCGTAATAACGACCGGTCAAACTCTCCCAGCGCCAGAGTGGCAGCCTGCCCGGCTCTCAGCACCCTGCAGCCGGAGCGATTCCTCTGGATACTGCACACCGTCAGCTCACGAAACTTCCCATCGTCTGTGGGTCCGACCACCAGCTGCTCGCCTTCACGGCAGATCCCACTGAATAAACACAGAGGCAGGTGTAACCGAGTGCAGCGAGCGGTGTACTGCATCACCACTGCAGGACTGGTACAGGTTTACTGGAAGGAAATGACTTATCCACAGAAGAAAACACTGAAGGGCAGAAGCGGAGGAAAACGTTTCATTATAATTGAGCTACACTTTATTTTGATGGTTCACTTTAGACATTCTTCTAACTAGAAGTAACTCTGTAACTACACGTCCACTTATTCCCTCTCATTCACAACTACACGTCTACTAACTCTCAGAGTAAAGTGTTAGAAGATATTAAACAGACAGTTACTGTTAGAATGTCTAGAGTAAAGTACTGTTTCTATAATTGAATTGTAAAGAAAGAGCAGCTTGCTCAGGGTATTTTTGATATTCAAATTCAATGACTTTTAAGACCTTTTCAAGACCTCTATGAAAGAAAAATGAAGACCATCACGGTGGCAAAAAAACAGCAGCCAGTAATTTAGTTGATTTCAACAATGCACTTATTTATTGGAGCAACAGCTCCAATATAAAACTGCCTTCTAATTCTAAAATATTAATATTAACAGAAAGTAAAATACTCCAAAAGTGCAAAGGTGTTTCCACCGCTTCACTGTTGATGTGTTAGGAGTCGCAGTTCAGTAGCCTTCTTTTCAACATCTGCATTTAAAACCAACAACCAGGGTTGCCAACTCCTTGAAAAAAAGAAAAATAAGGGACTCGTCGCTGAAACCATTTTTTAACTTTTTGACTTGCATGCACCCGATTTAGGTAGATGCATATAGGGGTGGATGATATGCAAGAAATATCATCTCATGAATCGCGATTCACGATTTTAATCTCGTTTCTTTTTTTTAGTTGGTTTTTAAGACTGTTTTGCAAATTACAGAGCTAGGGGTGGGCAATATGACAAAAATATCATATTACGATTTTTTAATAAAATATCAGGATTATATCATGATTCTTTGTCATTGATTTTACTATTTTGAGAGCTGTCTGAGCAGTACAGACACACTTATTTGCCTTTGTATACTTAAAGCCTTTCAAGGTAACAAAGGGCAGATATTTAGGCCAGAATGAGCACAGATTAAAATCGTTGTCATTTTATCTTTGTTGTTCAAATAGATACACATTCCAAATAAACATAATACGAATAAAACAAACAGTGCTTTCACTTTAGACACAAGCAACTGAGTTCAATGCTGTGTGTTTGTGACAGCATCACCACAATCACATGTGATGAATATCTTAGTTCAGTAACGAGGCGCTGTTGGACAGGCTTGTAGTGAGCGTGCTTCGGGTGTACGCGCTGGAAAAGCTCACCCGGACAGCACACATATGAAGTGTTTAATCAGCAAGACTTGGTGAGTGTGATTCTACCACTGAGTTAACACTGATGTGAATGTTTTTTTTTTTATTCTCATGGAAATACGGGACAAAGTGTGTCCCTTTTAAGCTCAATTCCGTACGATTCTGAATTTCAAGGGAAGGCTGGCAACCCTACCAACCACTGTTCTCAGAGTATAGTATACACATAGGCCTATGGGGTACACGCCCCTTGTGCTATAGCTAGTGACTTGTGCTGGTAAAATAAATAAATAAATCCCAGCTATCGTTGCTTCATTTCGCCCTATAATTAATTTAATGCCACCTTTTACACTTTTCCAGGCCTTAAAAACCATAAAAACAATTTAAGACTTCAAGAATCCGCGGGGACCCTGAATTTGCTTAATAAACGACTGTTTAATTAAAAAAAAAAAAAAAAAAAAAAATTATTTTCCGACACTATACTGAATTGTGATTTTAAAACGAAGGTATGTGCCAAACCACCATGTTTGTGTACGGTTAGACCCTAATGCTGTTTTACTGGACACTACAGACTACAGGGAAGAGAGGAAGACACACCTGTAAAGAGTCCCACCAACTACTGTCCCCACATCCGGCACGGTGTAGATCTCATCAACCTACAGGACCACAACACACACACACACACACAGAGACACTGATGTTAAATATAAAAACTTTTATCAGTCTAAAACTCAGTCAATATGATAATATATTAGCCCAATGATAATGATCATAATAATAATAATAGTAGTAGTTTTATACATTAATAGGAGAATTAGCCTAATATTGTCTTGACTATCTACAGAGACATCTGGTATCATCGATACCTAATTTATTTATATCCTACATAATTTAGATTATTAATTTAGATCTCTGCAGTGTTCACGACAGGAATATGTGTGGAAAACAGATGAAAACTAGTCACAGTAGACAGGAGAGAAATTTGAACCTGCCTCATTCCTGAGACTTTGGCCACAGCGAGACATTTTTGAGTTGACGGAAGAATGCATAGATAGATATACACACATATACACACACACACACACACATTCAATATTTAATCAAGGTTTAGAGAGCATCTTTGTAGAACTGTAGATGTGCTATTTTTCTCCCCGAGCTCCTCTCATTCACACACATGCCAACCCTTTCAGAACGACCTACCTGAAACTCAGTGAGCTGCTGCATGAGCTCCTCCTGCTCCTTGCTGTTGCTGAGGGGAGGTAGAATATTAAAGAAGACCTTCAGCAAATCCAGACTCTCCCCCGACACACTGGACAGGGTGAAGATGGGGGTGATGCTGCAGGACAACAAAAAACACAACAGGCCCTGAAGAAGCGCCTCAGAGTCAAATCATCAGAACATCACGGCTAAGACTCTGTACCTGGGCGACTGTGCAAACTTCTGGGCAGCAGTGACGGCGTCGTCTGTGGAGGACACCAGCATGGGCACTTTGTTGCAGCCTGGCTGCTTGAGGATGCGCTCCAGCTGCCGGACGGTGCGCTCCACGGTGCCTTTGGCGCACAGGTCCACTTTACTGACCACTATGAAGATGGGCACCTTCAGTGCCATGGCCAGCCCCAGGTGCTCTCGCGTCGTCCCCGCTGAGAGTGAGAGAGAACACATCTTACACGGAGAAACATGGTGCAGCAAAGAGTCTGCAGAGAAATATCACGTTCTTGTCTTGGAACACTTTTTTGATCCATTTCAAATATATATATATATATGCGGAAGCTGGTTTGAAACAGTCTTTATTGTATTTAAAATAAGTGCTACAGAAATAAAGGAGACTTGACGATCCAGGGAGCCAGCAATACACTCAGGTGAATGGTCACAAGGACCCCAGGGGCATAGTTTTTCTTTCTTTGAAGCATAACCCCCATAAAAATAATGCAAGCGTCAGATCTTCCAGTGTTTCTCTATGGCACTGCAACCTACAGATGCTCGAGTTCTGCTCCCCATGCAACTGATATTTGAGGGGAGGGGCCTACTGATAGGTCAGAGCGTGTGTGTTTGAAAACATGACAGCATCAGCTGAGTCCGTGAGGGAGTGTTTATGTTTGCTGACGGCCGGCGAAACCCTTATCAGAATGTGACTTATGTAGGCGTGTGATAAGCTTTAGCAGGTCATCCGTCCCTCAAGCTCCCAGCTGATTCACACAGTCCAGAGCATGCAAATAACAGCGGCTCGACTCCAGCTGCTTGTGTGGCAGGGCAGCAAAACCCATCCAAAGTCCAGCCGTCTTCCGAGGTTAATGATTGGAGAACCAGACCGCCTGTGTTTGCATGCAAGTCAAGCTCAGAGAGGCACAGCAGACACCGTACACCGCGGCCTCAGGCTGCTCTTGCATAATTTAAGCGCGCTGGTGTCGCGTTGCAGACAGAGCATCGTGTTCTCCTTCACGGACAAGCATGACCCGCTCCCCCAAATATCTGCTCCTATTTCTGACACACTACTTCCCAAACCACAACAACATCATGGCATGTCAGCACACCTCCTGTACACAATCTAGCAAGAGTTTTAATCAGATCCAAAAACAGCTTTTACAACACTGACTGACGATCAGTTTCTCCTGCTGTTGTGTGAATGGAGTAGACAACAGGTGGAAGTTATAGGCAATTAGTAAGACGCCCCCAATAAAGGAGTGCTTTTGGTGGTGACCACAGACCACTTCTCAGTTCCTGTGCTTTCTGGCTGATGTTTTGGTCACTTCTGGATGCTGGTGGTGCTTGTACTCTAGTGGTAGCATGAGACGGGGTCTACAACCCTCACAAGTGTCTCATCCAGGATGGCACATCAATGCGAGCTGTTTGCTGTGTCTGTCAGCGTGGTGTCCAGTTATTTTAGCGTTCCCTTTATTTTTTGAGCAGTGTATATACACACACACACACATTAACTATATATCATGTGTGTGTACTGTTTATTTATTATGCATTTCTATATTACGCGGACAAAAATGTTTACTTGAATGCAATCGTTTGACAGCACTAATTTCAGGTGATGGATTTGTGTTAAACACAGAGCCCCCGTTCTGGACTCGAGGGGTGTGGATTATTGTGATGTTTTTATCAGCTCATTCTGACAGCACCCATTCACTGCATTTCCTCAAATCTAATAAAGAAAACTGGAAATGGCCCACATTTGTTTTAGATGAAATTACCCTTTAAATGTAATCAACCTACAAACGGCTTGCTTACTTACAGACTAAACCAGAATGGGAGTAAATTACAGGATGCGGATGGGCGGCCCTGTGGCCTGCAGTCACCACTTAACTGCCACGTCTCAAGTTTCCCTTTACTTTCATTCAACACCCACTTTGGTCCAGGACCAGAGCGACTCTGAGGTATTTTGGGATATGGAAGACAGAAGGAATGGGGGCGACACTCTGCATTACATAAGATCATATGCTAGGATTACAGAGAACAGCTGATTTATCACTCCGTGCCAAAAAAGGATTGATGCGTCCAAACAGTTTATTAGTGTCACCTGCCTTGAGTGATCTGACATTTATCAGGACGCACCTCGCTATCTGAGATAAACAGAAGCCTGATGGCGCAGCGTCAGACGTACTGTAAACACTTACCGATGCCGGTGTTGGCGCTGACCACGAGCATGGCAAAGTCTGGACAGTAGCTGGTCAAGCCAAAGATGGTGGTCTTGAGATACTTGTGGTGGCCTGCCAGGTCTATGAAGGTGATCATTTTTGAGGCACTCTCGCAGATTTCCTCCGCTGTTCGGGACTCACTGTAGTTCACCACCTAGATAAAAACACAGATGCGCATCAACACACACATGCACAGAGCTGCATGGAAACAACCTTTTTACATTTAAGCACAAATTAAGAGAAGGTCAGTTTGCATGGCTTGCCCGTTGACATAAAACACACTGCTTGTATTACACGTTTACCAGTGTGTTCAGCGCATAAGTGCTTTGTACATAACGTGTGAAGAATCAGTAAACCAAATGAGTTTTATGAAAACGGCACCTATTGGGGGATTTAAACTCTTGAAATCTGGCATCCGCAACCATGCCAGATAACAACAAGATAACACAAATGTGGAATTGCAAATTTCGCAGAGGATTATGATTAACACGTGGAGAGAAGCAGAAACCGTGATCGCAGCTCAATGATACTCCAATGCAGCTTTAGGGTGAAGCTTAGGGGCGGTACGTAACGGCAGAAATGTGCAAACCATGATGCAACTGTAAATAAATTTGCGTGGCTATTAGTGGGCAGTTATTAGTGAAAGAATAGGACCCGCTCCAAACTAGTCAAGGCAAGCCAGAACCTGTTATAAAAAGGGGTTAGGCACATTTTAAGCTTAGTTTGTTTACAGTTGCCGAGCTACAATGAAACTTGACATCCTATCAAAGAAATAAACTGAGGTTCACCTCTCCTTTGCTGTTGAAGCCCAGGATCTCGATGCTGATACTGGAGGTGCGTCCGGTCTGGATTTCATGAAGGTGTCTGAAGAGGTTGAGCCGCGCTCTCCCTCTCCCGTTGTCCAGCTCTCCTTGAGTGAGCACACCAAGCAGAGTGGACTTCCCCGAGTCCACGTTACCCAGCACCGCTACCCGCAGGTCCAGGAACTGCAGACGCATCCAAGAGGGCCATTAATGGCGCTTTTCCACTGCGTGGTACGACTCGGCTCGGCACGGCACGGCACGGATCAGTTCGGCTCGGTTTGCGCTTCCACTGCAGTTTAGTACCGCTTTAGAGTGGGTGGGATTATTCACGTGTCATTATAGTTGCGCCGCCTCTACTGCCGTGACATCCTCGTAAACGCGCCACAAACAAACACACAACAATGGAGCATTTT
>JAUYWG010000047.1:2367243-2380466 GCA_034779775.1 Enteromius afrohamiltoni | reverse complement strand
ATCTCCACATCATTGCATTCAGTTTTTATTCACAATTTGTTTAGTGTCCCAACTTTTTTGGAATCCGGTTTGTATATCAGTTTTTACTCCACGCTGTGCATTGGCATCATGGGCTTTTGCTGAGTGAGATACAGTAGCTTTTGGTGTGAGATGTAAACTTGCAATCCGAATTTTGAGTTTATGTCTCACAATTATGAGACAACAGTCAGAATTATGAGAGAAATCCCAATGATTTTTTGTCGCAGAAACAGGCTTCCAAACTACTCGCAGTTATTACATACAAAAACTTCGCCAGATCTTCCTAAAACGATGAGAGAATACACATCACGCTGATCTGAAGTGCTGCATATGGATGAGGGATGGAGGAGCAGAGTTTGTGAGGAGGTATGGTAATGTCCCATCTGTCAACAAGGACATGTCACCCTTCAAGCTATGCACATCATCTCTAGCGATGAATAAAGATAGTTTTATTGAATATCAAAACTGACAAAGTGAGCCTTATTCCAGTGAGTCAGTGAATCCATTATGGTGTCACCCGTCTTTCCATGATTTATCAAGTCATTTAACAGATGAGGACATTTCCAAATAATATTGATAATACTGACATTTACAGAATCTTCGTGTTGGAAATATTAAAAATGAACCACATGAAACCAATTATAATGATGAATAAATCCTTTTTAATCTTTATCATGTGCATCTGCAAAAGCAGCCAGGCATTGTGTGAGAGGAGTAAATGTGGTTTGTAATATGTTTTTTTCGGTAGCTGATTTTATGGGTGTCAAGTGACTAAAGATATGAGTCAGAAGCCGTTGCTTTCACACACAGACGTGTGTCGACTGCGCTCTGGGCTGGTTAAACATGGCCTGACATTTCCTTCTTCATTTAGGAGAGCGACCGCAGGAGTGCACTCATCATTACAACTCCCCTCATGTTGATTAAAGCTCTGTTTTTAATTTCTCTCCCGCGTCATTGATGTCAGATCCATGTCATCTCGACATACGTATATCTATAGTTCACCAAAAATGAAAATGTGATATTTATCTGCTGACCCCCAGGGCATCCAAGATGTATGTGTTTCTCCAGGGGAACCCCCAAATCAAGATTTTCAACTCAAATTGTTGCAGTCTGTTGGTCATATAGTGGAAGTCAATGGGCATACAATCTTTTAGAGTTAAAAAAACATACACAGACAAATCCAAATTAAACCCTGTGGCTTGTGATGATGCATCGATGTCCTAAGACACGCAACTGCCACCTATCTCTCACATGGACCATTGACACTGTTATCTACACTCTCATAGATAGTTATTCAATGTCTTGTTTTTTTAACGCTAAAAGTGTGCTCACTGACTGTCATTAAAACAAATGTTTGGTTTGTGTTCTACTGGAGAAACAAACTCACCTACATGTTGGAAGTCATATTCTGCTCTCCACTGAAAAAAATGTTGAATTTATTCACTTTTTTCAAGGTTGCAATCAATGTATTTTACCTACATTTAAATAAACAAGTTCAGTTGACTACCTTTCAACAATTTTTTTTTTTTTTTTTTTATGTAGCTAAAAGAAATTATTTGCAACCACGTACCTATTAAAAGAATAGCTCACCCAAAAATGACACTACTCACCCCCAAGTCATTCGAGGTGTATATGAGTTTTTATAAACAATTATCCTGGCTAAAAATGTATTTTATAAAAAAAAAACCCATTAATTTCAACCATATTCATGCAGTTGCAATTGTAATAATTATTAAATAATGTAATATGTAATCTCTGCAGAGCTTGGATTAATTTTGCTGTTAGTGCTTGCATTTGATTTGTTAAGGTGGTGTTGACCGCAACATTATACTTAAAATATCAAACAACATATAAACAAATTTGGTTACATTTTGTGAAGTGCACATAAATATGCATCAAAAATTACTTCTACGTGTTCTACACACATCAGCAAATCTATTTGATTTAAAACCTAGAAATGTGTTTATATTCTGCATACAGTGTTTTAATTTATAGAAGTATTTAAATGTCAGCTCCCTCATCATCAATATATAACTGATAATTCAAAAGAAAATAACTATCGACCTAAACACTTTGGGCTTGTAATGTCAAATTTAAACACGCAATTACATTCAGACACTTTAAAAAGTCACACGTTATTTCAGTTGGAACTAGACTGTATTAACATGTTATGTTATGTTGGTGTTCTGTTTGCTCTTCAGCCGCTAGAGGGAGCTAACTTGTTTAGTATTTTGAATGGTTTGCATCAACTCTTGAAAAAAGCTTTGCAATAACACTTTTGCATAAATACATATATTTTTAAGTATGTATAAATGTGTACAGCCGTAACATGACAGAAATGTCTCCATGATTTGTAATGTACACATATTTTGGTATGCGTTGCTTCTGGTTGTTTTGAGGGCTGCTTATTGTTTTTTTATGTATTTCTCTGAAATGCCATGTGTACACTGTTCACTTTCCGTGCTCTACAGCCCTGTGTGTCCATGCATCCCAGATGATTTAGCCAATATCCCATCACAGCATGCCACATCTCCAAGCCAAAGTCGATCACCAGTTCGCCAGCATCAGCATTGGAGCGTTTCCATGGATACGGCGGGTCCGTCGGAGCGACAGAGTGACGGCAAGACCTCTCTCTGTGTGTGTGTGTTTGAAAATGAGGGCAGCAGCTGCGCAGCCTGCACAGTCCACAACTGAGGAGCTCACAAAGTAAATCAATCTCACCAGAAAGCAACTGAATCCATTACAGTGGTCCTGATGTAAATATGCTGTTCACCAGACTTGGCTCTTTGAGTCTCTGATTGTTTGTGGGCCGGGAAAATACTTAAAAAGCAAATCCCCCGCACTGTAGTAGGCATTATCCTTCAATTCACAGCTGCAAGCACAATTCCCTTTTTGTCTTAGCGTACATTCTTTCTGATCTTGCATGAAAACACACTGAAGACTTGAACACTCATGATTAAATATGATTAAAAGTGTCAATATTTTACCGTTTTGAAATGATTGCATTGGCTAATATCCATATCTGCTTGGCTGATTAATGCAAGTAATTGCTTGTTTTGGGCCATTTCCCAAATGCATCTGATGAGTTTTATGTGAGAAATTCATAGTCAAACCCATTTCCACAAAACATCTCAATGTTTTTCAAAGTAAGGAGTGTGAAGGTACAATACATATGGTTGGGAAGTAATCACAGTAGTTTCTGTTGAGGTCTGGTTTAATCTGAAGAGCTTCTGTGTTGGAGGTGAGCAGATGTCACTGATAACGGAGTCTGGTGTGTCATAGTCTGTAGATTAGACAAAGAAACAGAAGGTCAGAAACAGGGTCGTAAATCCTGTTGCGGCAGGCATGGGAATCCACTGAAATGTGATGTGAATCCCTCTAGAGAACAGAGGTCACATGCAGCGATGCAGAGCTTGTGACTGGACCTGGTCTTGAGTCTAAGACATTATTTTCATTTGGTCTAGGTCTCTATTCGGTCTCCACTGTCCTCTGCTCTTATAACACGTTCTCAGTCCCAACTCGTCAACATTTTGACACGTGGTCAAGACCATTTTGTGTCGCTTGATGATCAAGGTATCCCTTTGTAGTCACTTTTCGACGCGAAGGGTCCTCAGTTGTTTTAAATACAAAACCCTTAGCGTCAACAACATGCAGACGTGAACATTTTTAATTAAAAGATATATTGGGTAAAAACAATGGCATTATTGCATATATGTAGGAGGGGGATTTTTCAATGTAAACAGTTAAATAACAGTTTTATTTAAATGATATTATTTACACATTTATGAGCATGTAACACAAACCCTGCCCCTAAACCTACCATCTGTCAATAAAACACAAAATATAGAAGGCAGATACACCATCATCATTTATTTGAAAAATATTAATATTCTAAGTCTTCTGATGCAAAACGATTGATTTGTGAGAGGAATAGACCCGGTCGCTGTCTCCGTCTTGAGTTGTAGAGACAAGCAGGACTCCTAAGAGATTGAGGTGTTTCGTTGTTGAATGTATTAATGAACAGAGCAGTAGTCATTTACCCCCGACATCTGAGTGATTGAAGACGCAGAGGATTAACGTTACATTTGGTTCTGAAGGAAATCATTCATGATCCAGCCTCACCTACAGAAGCAGTGAGTATAATGTGAGAGATTCTGAGAGTCTCTCAGAAAAGAGAGGCGGAGTCAGCGGAGCTCGTGAAGATTTAAAGGGGAGGTACATAGAACAGAGTGATTTCTAATGAGCTGTTTTTGACAGGGTAAAATGAGTGTTTTTTACACTATCTTTAAGAAATTTAAAACAAACTATATTACAAACTTTCCATTAAGACCCTAAAGAATCATATTAGTTTGTGGAAAATTGGCTTTGTATGACTCCTTTAAGCGGCTGCTAAACTGGAAAACTTGCAAATGCGGTGATCTTCCTGACAGGCAGCCATTGTATCAACCTGTAAATAAGATGCATGCATGGTCAGAGAACGAGCTCCGGACAGACCAGGACTCAGAAGCGCATCCAGGAACATGTCCTACTTTGGCTAAAGCACCAGGATCCAACAACTGTGTGACTTTTCACAGCAATGAGGAGAAACTACAGCAGACAGGAGGCACAAGATCTTTCTCTGCACGGAGACAGAAGTTGCTGATCAACACGGCTGTTTGGAGAAAGACATTAAAGCGATTGCTTGATCATCCAATGCCAAAATGCTCCGGCTTGTTTGCAGGATGACAAGTGTGGGTGTTATGCCAGCAGGAGCAGCCCATCTTTCCCAGCAGGCCAATCATCTGAGCCTTTGTCTCTGGATGGCAGGGATTTCCTCAGCACAAGGCTTGAGAAGGACCTCTTTCTCTTTCACTGCCAACCCTAATCAACCTCCACCTGCTCGTATGAGGCTTCTGCATGTGACAGCCGCTGCTCCAAGACTGCAGCGAAAACACACTTCTATGTCCAGGAGTTTGGTCTGAAGCATTATCACCTTTCATTAAAGTAAATGTGACCCCCGAATGAACAGTACCTTTAGACTTAAGACTTACTGGAGATCTACAGTAACCAAGCTTTGAAAGTGCAGCTTTGCTCAGACACCATTAGATCACATCAGAATGTGGTAGCACTTCCATCAATAATGAATAACTACAGAGGAACAGATGAGTAATGCAATAGCACTCTAGTAACTAGTATCTACAAGAAACTCTAAAACTTAGTGGTGAATGTGGTCATTATTGGCTAATCAGTAACTTTTTTTTATTTTTTATAAGAACTACTAAAAACTACTGTATAAAGGTTCATTATTAATATGAATAATACAAAATGCATAAGTAATTCTAAATTAACGGTCATGGTAACACAATAGTAATGACTCAAGTATTACCAACACCTTCAGAAGGAATGACTAATTATTTGGATCAGGGTTCTAAAGTGAATAAGATGACAATTATCTAGTAATGACTGAAATCATTGTTTGGTTTTGAGAGATTTGTATTGGATAGTAGTTCTTCAGGTGTTATTACATCCTTCTAAAGGAATGTTTAATTGTTTCTGGATCAGTGTTCAAAGGTCATGAAAACTGAAATGACTGAAATCAGTGTAAACTTTTGAAGTGTTTGTAAGGTTCCAGTAAATAATTTTGCTAGATCTGGTAAAACTTATCATCATTACTAGTGGGTTACCATGATCCCATGATCTTTACTTTAGAATACTGATCCAAAGAAGTAGTACTTTCTTCAGAAGGATGTAGTTGTTATGATTCCAGTCAGTGCTCCCCTGTTTAGTCAGTTGTGGACTTTTATGTTGAAAATGTCTGTGTTCCCTTGTGTCTCCGCCCCCTTGTTTGTCACTATGGTTTTTGATTAGCTTCTCCTCCCTTATCATCTCGTCCTCTTGTTGCCACAGAGGTGCGGTTTGTGACACTTGTTATCACATGTACAGTATTTAAAGAGTCGTTTGTGTTCTAGTCTCGGCCGAGCATTGAGTTAATCTTGTGTCAAGCATTTCCTTGTCTTGCCTAGTCTTGTGTTTAGTTCGCCCATGTACCAACCTCTTCCTTGTTGATATTTTAGTTTTGGGAGTCCCCAACAACATGTTGACATGCATGTAAGGTCAGTAAACACAAATATGAATTTATGTTTTACCTTAGTTGCTGAACGACTCCTAAACGAATCGCTCAACGATTAATTTTTCCAAACCCCTTCTTTGCGTGACTCTGATCTGCGGTGATTGGTGGATTGGTCTCATGTTCATCTCATCATGCCTGTAATGCCTGATAAAGTAGTGTTTATGAGCACAGTGCTAACTGTAAAATGATACAACAGTTCTTTCTGGTCCTCAGATCTGACTGGCTGATAAGAATGACGTTTGTATCTTATATCATTCCGGTTGCCTTATTTCTCACAGAGTATCATGGTGGACGCTCAAATCCAGTATAATCTAAGAATAATACAGTTTATGTGTCACAGAATGTAGCTTTAATAGTTTTATTTAAGGTGAGAATCTGCTTGTGTAGGCTTCAAGTATGTAGATTGTTAATAAAGATCTTGGTTTGCAGTTGGGATGCAGTTTAAGGGTGTACTCACACCAGGCAGTTTGAACCGTGCCCGAGGGTGTTTGACCACCAAAGCGCGGTTCGTTTGACTAGTGTGAGTGCTCCGAAACGTGCCTGGGCGCAGTACGTTTAGCTGGCCCTGGCCCGCTTGGAGGAGGTGTGCCAGAGCATGGTTTAGTTGGACTCGGGCGCGGTTCGCAGGTAGTGAGAGCGCAACCGTAACAGGGTGCGCAACGTCACGTTTTTGCACGTTTTGGCGTGGGTCGGTGCACAGTAAATATAATCCAACCAGACAATAGAAACACTGGAACAAGAAACACAGGAACACAACTTGTTCCTGTGACAGTGCAGCTTGAAAGTGCAATGGACTATGAGAATCAGGAAAAGACTTCCGGGTTTTATACACATGAAACTGGGTCAGACATGAATGAACACGTGTGACAACATAGAAACATGAATAAGAGTCCGGGATGACAACAGAAGGAGTTCGTGAGAGTGAGTCCAGGCATGAAAACAGACATAAAACACTGAAAGTTCGCTGGGCACTGGGCTATGTCCAGCTGATTGTGACATAGCCCCCCCCCAAAGGGGCGGCTTCCAGATGCCCAGACTTGGGAGCCGGAGGGACTGCACACCAGGTAGGGGCAGACGGTGGAGAAGTCTACTTGAGCAGTGTGGATAGCGGAAGTGGCCACCAGGGTGGAGCAGACGGCAGTGAAGCCCACTGGGGCAGAGCTGGTGGGGGGAGATGCCCATCGAGGCAGAGCAGGCAGCAGGGAAGCCCAACGGGGCAGAACAGGCCGCTGAGACCTCCCTCTGGGCGGTGCTGACGGTGGGAACGCCTTCCAGGGCGGATCAGGTGGCGGGAACGCCCATCTGGGTGAAACGGACAGCGAGGCCCTCATCCCGGGCGGAGCAGTTTGCAGCTGAGCCCCTCTGGTACGGTCAAACAACGACCGAGCCCTCTTAGGGCCACCAGGCCGATATTGCGCCCTTGAACGCCCTCACAGACTGGATCTGGCGGATCTAGCCACCATGAGTCAGGGTCACAGGTTTCAGGGAACTCGACTGGCCGGGGGACCGGGACTGACTGGTCCTGACACAGCCCCTCGTACTGTGATACCTAGATCATGAGGTGTGGTTGACAGCCCTCCTGGCTGTTCTATGGCACCTGACAGAACATCACTTTATACACATGAAACTGGGTCAATGGGTGGAGCTAGACAATGAATTGCTATGGTGACAGATGAGTAAGGTGGAGACATGAATGAACACACGTGACAACATAGAAACATGAATGAGAGTCCGGGATGACAACAGAATGAGTTCGTGAGAGTGAGTCCAGGCATGAAAACAGACATTAAACACTGAAAGTTCACTGGGCACTGGGCTATGTCCAGCTGACTGTGACACCTCACCTGTCACTTCATCGCACCACGCGTTACAAGTATGTTCTAACATTCATTATGATTTATGTATTCTAACATAAAATATATGAAACATATGCTTTATTTACATTAAACTCAAGTACAATCCATAAAACATTAAAATGTTGACGCCATGTTTTTTTCTGCCTATATATTTCACTGATTTCACAGATTTTTTTTTAAGTGTCGAGTTTCACTTCAACCACCTGATCAGAGTTAATGTGTGCTGCTGCTGTTCAAAAAAATACTTTAAACACATTTATGGCATGCTTGCTGTGAATTCAGAAAAAAAAAAACAACCATCAGTACTCAAATCATTATGAGCGAAAGCTTCAAATGAGCCAGCCATCACCATTAAAAAAAGAAACAACAACGCTTTGGGTTTTGTGAAAGCCCACTAAACTTTTTATGACAGGAACAGGGATACAAAATGAGCGTGTGCTTATAGCATAGACAGATATAGACACTGAAAAAAAGGTTTTATTGGACATATTATGGGTGTTATTTTCTAAAACAATGTTACTTACACCTGATGAAATCCTGCCCTCATGACCGTGGTCTGGTGGTCACTATAGTGACGGCAGTGTTTGAGAAAGCGTCATGCTCTAAATGCACTGTGCTCATTGCTTTTCCCCTTAAGAGAAATGGGCCAGAAACAGGTAATAGCAGGCTTCAGTACTTCCGAGACGGTGCCGTAACGCCACTTAACTGCTTTCCTCCACCAATGCAAAACAGCACGGTCGTCAAGGTAAAGTCATTACAGGCAGTTTTGTGAGTGAAATAATTCCTTCCGGTTAAGTCATATGTCGTTTAGCTTTTGCCAGAATAAAGCATGTGTCCAGTGTGCATGTGGCAGGACCTGTCAAATCTGAAAGGACTGCAAAACACTTCACACGCCGCCTCAGTAATGATTTGTGGGTTTTGCCAGAGATTTGCATTGCAAACAGGCCTTGTTTGTTCCTCAGTGACATGAACTAAAGGCCAAATCAACCACTGTGACAAGACTGATATCTCGCGCTGTTAATGACACCACTTACTTCTGGGAAATGAATAGATGCCCTGAACAAGCCCCAAATCTTTCACCATTGCTTCATTTTGGTTTCTGTTAGATGACAATGCAGTACAACATTTAAAAACATATTCTAGACACCATACCTCCAACATGTAACTGATTACATGTGATCTGAATTACATAATCAGATTCCAGAAAACTATAACTGGATTATACTGTATTACATTTAAAATGCTGATAAAATCATTCATAAAATGGCAGCAAAGCATAAAAAAAATGTTGATATTTGATTTTTTTTTTTCAAACATCTTACTGCGTGATAGCATTTAGCTTTGACTGTATTCACAATATAAAATATCAATGTAACTGTCATGCAAACCATTCTTCTGAATATGCATTAAAACAACATTTGACAAAAATAAATGAATTTAATTAAATAACCCAGCATAGTGGGTAACATTTTTTTTAACCCAACCAGCTGGGCCACAAATAACCCAGCATGTGTTCTATGCAATATTTACCCAGCACTGAGTTGTCAAATATCCAAAGTTGGGTTGTTTTAAGCCCAGCCTTTTTTAGAGGTTAAACAAATTATATCTCAAGGTGTTCGAGAGTTTTCTTTTGATTTTTAAAACTAAATTAATTATTAGCTTTTTATTAACTCATAAGGGAGGGACTTCAGCAGTTTCATAGTCACTACCATCTACCACCAAGGAAAACTTCACGCACTGTACCATCGCTGAGGGTGAGCTAAGCTCAGGGATTACCTGCCCTTCCTTCATCATCATCTGTCTGCTCTGAAATGTCTGCCTGCCCTGAAATTACCATGGAGGTGGTTTATCTTTCACTGGCTGGCCATCTCGACCTGTTGACCCAGGAGCTCCCCCATGGCTCCTACAGTAGCTCCCACCTCTCCTTGGTCCACCAATTCTGCTAGCCTCCTTCATCCCTTTGGCTCCACCTTGGTCTTCTGTCACTCTAGCTCTACCACGGCCACCTCAGAACTGTTTTGTTGCATTTTCTTCCCTTTTGTAACATTGACCAAGTTTCCGTCTTTCTTTAAATAGTAGTTAGTTACCTTGTAAATCATCCCCACATGTCAGCCTCCGTTAGCAACCCTCTTTAGTTCCAGCCTGTTTAGTTCTCCTTTGTTCTGTATTGTTGATGTGTCACCTGTTTGCCTGCCTTTTTCACCCTCTGGGTGGATTCATTAATGACTGTTTAACTATATCTTCTTTGTTGTGTGTGTTGATAACACGACCACATTTTGCAACACTACCATTTTAAGTACTTTAAAAAAATCACAATTGACAGACAAATTATAAAACTACATAAAAGCATATAGACTTATTATAGAGACCTACTATGTCCTTTTTTACACCTAAGTCTCAAGTGTCCCCAGAATGTGTCTGTGATGTTTCAGCTCAAAATACCTCACAGATCTAATCCTTCTAAATTACACTTTGAGTGGAAGCAGGAAAATGCTGTTCTCATACATGCATCTTTAAATGCAAATGAGCTACTGCTCTCCACCCCCTTTTCCTGTGCATTACAGTTGGTATCTCAGATATCTGCCAAAAAACAAACAAAAAAACGCCTGTTTTGTTTTGATTATCATGTATATCATTCTGAAATCATGCTTTGTAAACCATATCAGTTCAAACTTCTGATATACCATTTTCTGAGCGCAAATCCTAAGCATGAGCACAGAAAGTGGCTGTCACACACCACATGAATAATAAACTTACAATATGAATATGTGAATACAAAAGTTATCTTTCATTTCTTATTGTGCTTAAACTGTCAAATACACACAAGTTTATGTTAAAAACACGTAAGTCACATAAACAGCCAGTTATGTGTATGAAGTAAAACAGCTGGGAAAGAAATCACCTTAATATTGGATCTGTGTGGCAGCAGTGTAATATGCAGTAAATGAATCAATAAATTCACTGCTCTCTTGTGTCCTCTGAGTCTGGGAGTCTAAACAGTGTGCTGTGTTGATCAGTGCAGCTAAAAACAGAACAGCCAGCATGTTTTGGTCAAACTTTTGCCATGGCGTTATAGAACTGCTTCACTGGTGTCATTAGGAAAAACACAATGGTGGTGTCGTGGGTGGAAATGTGCAGATTAAGGGGAAGTAATATTATAATAGGATAATAATAGTATCTATGTTAAAAAACATCTTGTTTTTTTTTTTTAAACTTGCAGAAAAAGTTTTAAAACTTGTTCTTTTTTACATTTTCTGCGTTGTAGAAACAGTCAGATTTTTGTGATATGTCCCCTTTATAAGAAATAATACTGTGCTTTTAAGGTATAATATACTTTTATGATGCTTTTGTGTTGCTTATAATGTACTGGCGGATTTGATATTGGCAGTCAATCCCTTTCATTTGACGAAAAGCAGCAGCTTAAACATTCAGCTAAAGGACTTTGTGTTAAATAAATTATATTTGTTTAAATTCTGACTGGCAAATTATCAGTGCTAGTACTGCTAGATCTTGAAGTGATGTCATAACATACTACTAGATTGAGGTTGGGCCTCTGTGATGGTACTCATATGGTTCAGGTCGCAGGGAAAGGTTTTTATGGGAGTATAGGAGAGCATAAGTCTAAGTGGACGTCCATGACATATGGAGTCCCACAAGGTTCAATTCTTTCACCGCTCCTAATTAGCCTGTATATGCTCCCACTAAGTAAAATTGCCTATCACAGCTATGCTGATACCCCCAAAATTTACCTAGCCTTATCTCTAAATGACTACAACCCCATTGACTCCCTCTGCCAATGCATTGATGAAATTAACATCAATGGATGTGTCAAAAATGTCTTTGTTAAACAAAGAGAAAACTGAGGTCATTGCATTTGCAAATAAAGATGAAGCTCTCAGGGTGAATGCATATCTTGACTCTAGGGTTCAAACTACTAAAAACCAAGAATCTTGATGTGATTCTGGAGACAGAACTTAGTTTCAGTATTTATGTCAAAGCAGTAACTAAATCAGCATACTATCATCTCAAAATACTGCAAAAATTAGATGTTTAGTTTTGTAATGCTCAGTATGAAGAAGATGGCAAGATCGACAGTTTATTAATAGTAATAAGTGAATCTAGGCAGTTCTGATAAACTGTGAATTCTTGTGAAGGGGAATGATGAAAACGGGGCGATCTCCAAATCAATCCTCCAGAGCTCTCCTGAACGATCTCTTGAACTTGGTGTTCCTTTCCAGAGGTAAGTATGGAAGCGATCTCTGAAGACTCAATCCTGTTTCCTGAGTCCTCTCCGTTACAGGTAGTGCCACGCTGGGTGTGGGTAGGCGTGCGGCGTTCTGAGGAAACAGGTGAGTATAGCAGGTGGGTGAAGATAACTCTTCAGTGAAGCAGGTGAACGATCAAAGTCTCTTGGTTAGCGGTAGCTACACAGACTGTAACTCAAAATTCGTAGTCACATACAAAGAATCCGTGAAACGACATAAGGCAAGGCCTAAGGTAAGTATTGGATAGTGTTACTTTGATCACAGCCAACGAGTAACTGGAGAGTTAAGCTTTTAAAGCACACTGCACAGATAGGCTCCAGGTGTCGGTAATCAATAATCAGGTGACTGTGAGTGTGGTGTGATAAGTTTCCAGTCGAGACTTGGAGAAACTTGTTCATGCCTTTTTCAGCAGCAGGGTGGATTATTGTAATGGTCTCTTCACTCTTTCCCAAGAAGCCCATTAGACAGCTGCAGCTCGTTCAGAATGATTCTTGATGAGGAAGTGTGCTGATCAGAACCAGAAAATCTGAGCACATCACACCAGACCTGGCTTCATGTGATTTTTAGGGCAGATTTGAAAGTACTTTTACTCGTTTATACATCACTCAATGACATGGGATCTAAATACATTGCAGATATGCTCAATGAATATAAACCTAATAGAGCACTCAGATCATTAGGATCCAGTCAGTTAGATATACCAAGGGTTCACACAAAATAAGGGGAATCTGCTTTTAGCTATTGTGCTCCCCACAGTTGGATCCAGCTTTCAGAAGAGATCAGATATGCTAAAACATTAGCCACATTTAAATCCAGACTCAAAACCCATTTAGCTGTGCATATATTGAATGAGGTTTCTGCGATGTCCGAACTGATTGCAATGTATTTTATGTATAAAATTTAGGGCTGGGACTCGATTAAAAAATTAATCTCATTAATTAGAGGTTTTGTAATTAATTAATCTAAATTAATATA
>JAUYWG010000047.1:2355784-2367143 GCA_034779775.1 Enteromius afrohamiltoni | reverse complement strand
GTGTTCACTGACGAGCTGCACAGAACCATGTTCATTATCAGTGTGGATTTGTGCAGCTCGTCAGTGAACAACGTCTGTGTGTAGTATATACGGCACAATGGGAAATCACGCACCTGATGGCATTTACCGCTGATTACAGGACCGGCTTTACTGACAAAACGCTCAAACATATCGGCAGATCCGGATCGGTACATTCCTACTTTCAAGTACATTCAGACATAGATATATATAGAATGACTAGATGTCTCATCTGCATTGCTGGCCAACAGAGTCGAACGTCCACATATGGTGGACATCTTACCACAGTCTGCTCGCTCACCCAAAATATTGTGTCATTCTATATATATATCTATGCATTCAGAGCATTAGAAACGTTAATTGGTGCTCCTGTATAATCGGTCTGCTGAAACTCATCCAGTGAGAAGCGTTCCGCGGTGCAAAAATAAGTGCGATTAAAAGATTAAAATGCGTAAAAAAATGTAACACGTTATTTTTGTGTAATTAATTAATCTAAATTAATGTGTTAAAGTCCTGGCCTTAATAAAATTATTTTCATTTTCATTTTAAAACAGTTTTTTTTATCATTTTGAATGTTGTTTAATTCCTGTGATTATTATAATTTTTTCTTTATCTTAAATTTCTTTATTTACTTTTATGTAAAGCACTTTGAATCACCATTGTGTATGAAATGTGCTATATAAATAAATTTGCCTTGCCTAAAAGATTTTAAAACAACATGAGCGTAATTGTCATTTCTGGGTTTCTCTTTAAGTGAACATCAGTTTGTCTGACATCTTTAAGACACATGGAGGCCTTCAGAAACGACAAGTAGCTACAAAATTAATAAAAGCTAATTAACATTTAGGATAAGCTGTTCAGTTATAACATTGTACGCTCATTTTTATTGATAGCTAAGCATTAATTAAACTAAGCTGTTGCTTTTGTGTCCTCAAAAGACTTTCTCACGGTTTTTTTCTACTTTCCATTCTGTCCTTTCACATTTCTCTCTCTTATTCTCTGCTCCGTGTACAAATGAATTCTGACTGGAGGGTTTGCATTAGCAGCACATGAATCTAAAGTGTTGACATCCCATAATGTACCGAAGAGAAAAGAACAAGGATGAGTCATTCATTGGAAGGGTATTTCATGTGTGTCTCTGCTGCTCTGCTGGAATAATTACATCACATTCATCTGTCTTTATTCAAAATGCTTATGGAGACCCTGAATCTCACACAGATTCACAGTATGAGGATTTCTCTCTTCATAAAACAAGTTCATTCAAACTCTTAGAAGCATTCTGCATGTGGATATGAAAACCTTAGGATGAATCAAATCAAAATCTCTTATAAAACACATTACAGCAACCAATAGAAGTAATTTTTATTGTGTATAGGCAGAACTTGGTAGTAACTTGGTGTTTCTGATTGCCCTTGGATTATCTTTCACATATCTGTTTGTCACTGTTTTACCCTGCTTTTTTTGACATTATCTTATATTAAAGCTTTGCATATGGATCTGCACGCCTGCACATCCTGATTTTGCTGAGTTAGGCGTGTTCCTGGGTTAACATATTTTGTTGACCCTGGAACAACATTTTATTCCTATACCTATATCTCTACATCTAAATCTAACCCAGGAGTAATGCCTAAAATCAGGGGAAATGATAGATGACTGACACTGATGTACAAGCACCAAACACTAAGCCTAAACTTCACAAAAACTATAAACTGGTTCTTCAAATCTGATTGGCTAATCACAGTTGTTCATGCACATGCCGAACTCAGCAAAATCAGGTTCTGCCTGCATGCCCCTCATTCTGTCCCTCACATTACAAGAAGCGCTTCAACATTGCATCTACTACTGATGAAAACTCTAATTTTTATTATAATCATCAATCAATAATTTTTTTAACCACGTATTATTGTGTTTTTGTCTTTCAAACTCATTATTTACATGTAATGCAGACATCCTCATACCACTCCCGCTGTTCCTGCTCTCTCAGAGGCTGTAATTGCTGCAAAACTTGCATCACCCCACACCGGTTTGCAAACAAATCGTTACACAGGTGTGTTTGAGCCTTACTATCGTGAAGAATCCAAAATAGGATTTGCTTGGACTGTGACAAAAGCAGATAAGGGTTCAGTCTATGTGAAAGTGGTCAGTCCTTCTGCAGATGAAATTTCCCTGTACTGTGGGACAGCAATTGGCACTTTCCATTCCATTTCTGAGCGCAATCAGGAAAGAAAAGTGAAAGCAATGTAAATGCTCAAAATGTGTTTGCGTCAAGTCAAATGTCAATGCTCACGTCACCTGTACGGCCAGATCTTTCTAATACTGAGTCTAACAGATTTACTAATCTCTTTTTCTGATGTTTTCAGTCAGCATGATCAGGACTACGGTAGAACAAGCTTGGTTACCAACACAATCAGGACTGTATATGATACTCCCATTTCCCAGCCAGCATACAGGACTTCTCCTGCGCTAAAGGCAGAAATCCACTTTTAGGTAGAAAAACTGAAAGCACAAGATATAATAGAGAATAGTGATAGTCCTTGGTCAAGTCCAGTAATGGTGAGAAAGAAAAAAAACACTTACAGATTTTGCGTTGACTATTGAAAAATTTAATTCTGTAACCATTACTGATGCACACCTGCTACCTCAAACAGACAATGGTCTTGATACTTTGTCAGGGTCTCAGTATTTCTCTACAATGGACATGTCTTCGGGTGAATGGCATTTAGATCCAAATGATAGAAAAAAAACTGCCTTTACCATATGGGATGGCCTGTTTCATTTTAAAGTGATGCCTATGGGCCTTAAAAATAGTCCTCCCACGTTCCAAAGGCTAATGGAGTTAGTCCTTAGAGGGTTGCATTGGACAAAGTGTGTCATTTATTTGGATGACATCATTTGTAGGGGTAAAGATTTTGAGGATCACATGAAAAACCTCACAGACATTTTGACCAGATTTAGGGAAGCAGGTCTCAAGCTTAACCCTATAAAGTGTCATTTTTGCAAGGCGTCCGTAATGTGTCTTGATCCAGTTCATAGTGAGAAAGTGAGAGATTGGCCAACTCCAATTTCAGCTACTGAGGTTCGAGCATTTTTGGGTCTGTGTAGCTATTATAGGCATTTCGTTCGAGACTATGCCTTAAAGGCTCAACCTCTACACAGACTAACCCACAAAGATTTGTGTTTTTTGAACAGACAGATGAGTGTTCAGTTTCCTTTCAGCAACTAAAAGACACTCTTACATCTCCGTCTGTCATGGCTTTCCTCATTTTGATCAGCCACTTACATAGTACAGATGCGTCTTATTCAGCTGTTGGTGCTGTCCTGTCTTAAATTTAAGATGGTATAGAGCGAGTTGTTGCATATGCTAGTCATGTACTTACCTCGAAAACCATGTACCATGTAGTTACTGAAAAAAAATGGTCCGCTTACGACAAAGAACTATGGGCAATAGTTTGGTCGTTCAGACATTTTCGTCACTACTTAAGTAACTGCCATTTCACAATTGTCACTGATCACAAACCTTGCTTGTTTGAGAAAACTGAACTTTGATGTTGATCCCACGGGACATAGAGGTCAGTGGGCTATGGAGCTTGATCCATATGAATATGACTCCAACATCTTTCACACAGAGAGTATCTATTCAAACGGATTACTTTCCTCTCACTTCTCAGGCTGATATTTCTGTTGATGCCAATGGTACAGAAAGTCAGTCTAAGTTGGAGTCGCAAATTTGTCTGACTGAAGTTGTGATGAAAGATTAGTTGTCTGAGTCTATTGTGCGGATGCTGTGTACCTCTTTGGGTAATAAGGAAAGGGATATTGCATACTATCAGAAAACATATTATTTGCTTTCACAGGTCTAAAAAATCAAAAGAGACCTAACTTTAGGAAATTGAGACAACTTTGTGTGGGGAACCAACCACATAGAATATGCCGAATCATTAATTAAATTTCCTCACTGCCCAACGCAGAGACCAGAATCAACGCTAGCGACTGGCGCCACGTTGTCTCAACTAACACCCTCTTTTGGAAAGGGGGAAGAATACCCCCTGGCATGTTTACAGCTTAAAAAAGAGTTATCTGTTGGTCTCAGACACACTTACCAAACATCGAACTCTTGAATGATGGACTCCAGTGACTCCAGTGACTCAATTGTTAACGCAATTAACGTACAGACGCCAAAGTCACCGGATGGGAACCATCTGGCTTTTCAAGTGTGAAATTTGACATCCCACAGCGCCAAATCAGGACAGGGACTTTACGTAAACAATAGCTTTAATTCATGAGCTGGGAAACTCTGCACGTGAATAACCGGGTCACCAGCAGAGCTCGGACACACACATTTCGCCCTTCACCAGACCCCACAACGGACTGTGCACGCCTGGCAGCGCGTGATGGGGCGTGCCTCTCCGCGACAATTGGTGGAGAATGCGAGCAAGAGGAGCCAACCAGCACATTGGGTGCCATCTGATGACGTCACTCCCCTCTTGCTCAGAAGACAGGAAGAAGGATCAACGCCGGGGCAGAGAACTGCGGAAGGAGGCCTCCCAGCCACCAAATGGGGTAAGTGACTAATGTTTTTTATAAGAGTCATTACCCGTGGCTGGTGAGAGCCGATGCTAACTCTATTTTTGTCTCTGACCCGGGATCGACGCAAACCGGGAGGGTGAGCAGCCCCGAGGGGCTTCCTTTCCCACCCCTCCAACCATATGGAGCCTGGTTGAGGAAGGTAGCACTCCTGCGTGGGCAGCGCATCATCGACGGGGCTGTCGCTTGGGGGAGAGAATGTGACGAAGCAGCCGCCTCTCCAACAAATCATCACCCTCCCCGTCTCTTCAGCGCTGCCTGGTGGGACGTGATGGGGCGCACCGGAGTCTAATGGTGCCTCATCACCGCTGCCGCTAAAAGGACTATGCGAGCCCCTCCTCCGGAGATCGGTCTCTTCCCACCTGTGCATGCACACTGGTGTCCTCATGAGTCTTGGAAGGGTGCGGAGAAGGAGTGGCTGCGAGACGCCAAGCGGGAGGTGTGCCGATGGAACGGACGCAAGCCTTATGCGGCCACCTGAAGTGAGCTGCCAGAAAGGACGTGAGCCGCCAGAGAGGTAGAGCCGCTAGGAATGCTTGCCCCTGAAAGAGCGAGCCGGAGTCGGAGGCAAAGATGCCGCGAGAGAGAGGTGAAAGCCGCTGTATGACGCTGAGTGCAGGAAGAAAACTCCGCCCCTTGCCAGGACCCCCTTCCCGTCTGCACTTCCTTTCCCTCGCCGCACTCAAGCAGCACTATGAGGACACCAGTTTCCCTTTTATTTGGAGACTTTATATCCCCCCCTTGTCACTTTGTTTTGTTTATTAAAACCTGCCTCTCTGAGGCATGACGTCATTCCCACTGTGTCTGTGTTGGGTCGCTTGCGACAATATATATATAAAATTATTACAATTGCATGTTCCCAATTTATGGTACAAGAATACAAAAAGTAGACTATAATATTGTAAATGTGTAGTATAGTATATTACATTACTGACTACAATTTATTTTAAGTAATCTCTTGCAATTTGTTATGCAGCTCAAGAAATAGTTACATGCTACCTTAATTCATCATCATAAATCTACTGAAAGATAAATCTTCTGTCAATTTTGATGCTGAAGAATGACCTGTTACCTCGGAGATTAGATCTGTGAGAGTGATTCACTGTGACTGTACTGCCTGCTTCCTGAACAAGCTGTTTTTAGCTGTTTTGCTACTTCTCCACAGTAACAATAATAGTAACTGTCCATGGCCATAAAGCAGTTCTAATTTTGTTTGTTTGTTGATGTACTGTAGGTAAACAATACTAATATATAGTATATTTTCTTACTAAACTGAGTATGTATTTTTTAACCCTTGGGTGTTGTACCCTTGTAATTTAGCCTGTGTTTGTGGGTCTGGCGGACACGCTGCACTTAAGGTTTTAAATGCAACACAATCCAAAAATGTATGTAAAATACTCAACAGATGTATACTTGTTACGTTCAGAGTCTGTTTTGGTTTCTCTGTTGGGCTCTGTCGTTGTCTGGCCATACCAGAGATGCTCTACTGTCATCTGCTCCGCCCTGGAGGATGGCCTCGCTGTCTGTCTTCGCTTCTCCACCGCCTGCTCTGCCCCGGTGGGCCTCTCCGCCGCCTGCTAGAACTTCATTTGGACAAATTCAAAGATGATTTTCTCAAAACATTTTTTTTTTTTTTTGCACCCTCATATTCCAGATTTTCAAATAGTTGTATTTCAGCCAAATATTGTCCTGTCCTAACAAACCATACATCAATGAAAACCATTTTTGTAAATGTCAGAGATGTTTATGTTAAGAAATCATATAAAGAATTCATTTATTTTTTTAAAATACTTGACTAAATATATGAATATGATATTTAAGATCATAAAAAAATGAATGTGCCCCCTTGAAATGTTTTTAAAAAAAGTTAAGGGTTCTTTAAGAAAGATTCACTCTTGAAGTGTAACAGGTTACATGTTGAGCGCAGGACCATTGCATTTTGGCTTTAATTAATATGGAGGCAGAGAAACGCTCGTGGTTTACAGCCTGACAAGAGTTCCTTTATCGGCATGGTCGCACACGGTAATTCATGTTTTAGTCTGTCACGTTGTGTGTTAAATGTTGTGTTTGTATCCATTTATACAAAATTTATACAAAATTGACCCTTATGACTGTTTTTTTAGTCTCCCTCCCTCTCTCTCTCTCTCTCTCTCTCTCTCTCTCTATATATATATATATATATATATATATATATATACCTATATTTATACTCTAGGTTTCTTTCTATTTTGATGTTATTTATTATGTAGGTTTTATCAGAAGTTTATCAGAATGTTTGTTTTTTTACCCTGTACTGTTCATACACTACAGAAACATCAAGTGGCATCTGTCAGATGAAATCACACGTCCATCACAACAGAAGGCCAGTCACAACAAGAGCCGTTCTTCATAAATATTCATTATGCATGTCCGAACATCACAAGCTGCAGCTGCCTTCTCCTTGAATTTAGCAGGAACAACACACCCGGTCGCAGCTTTTTACCAGCACTTGGCGGACGGGACACGTCTCGATGTGGGAGAGTCATTTCTCTTGGCTCTTCTAATCTTCATTTGTCATGGTGGCTTCTGCAATTTCCCTTCCTTAGCTGCTGCATGTGAAGTTCGTCATGACAACCAATTAAACATAGCAAGGAGCACAAGCCTAAGTAAAGCAATTAAGAGCTGATGCCGAATTGCGTGCTCACGGCTGTGACTGATATTTAATTTTTGTGCTTACTTGAAGAGGAGCAATTAGAGAAAAAGAATCCAGTGGAAAGATTGAGAGTGTTGAGTCACACTCAGGTTAACATGACCCACACAAGCCCTCTTTATGTGGACGCGTGGCAGAGGCAATACAGTAAACCTATTCCAAATAAAAATGTAATGTGCACAAATACATGAGACAGGCGATTAATACTCATGTCCAGATGCTGGTCTTTATATTAAGTGGCCTTATGTTGTATTTCAAAACACTTCTGCTGCTATTGAGGTGGATACATGTAAGGTTAGAGACAGGTCTGGTGATATGGGTAGGTTTAAGGGGGGTTAAGGTAGGGATGTGTTAACAGTGTAATTATAACTTAATTACAGACATTAAGTATAGTTGTAATTACATGTAGGTGCAAAAATATCCAGACAATGTAAAAATATGCATGTACACAATAAGTGCAATGCATCAAATTATTCCTTTAACAGTAAGGTTATTAATATTTGAGGCCACTTAATATAAATTGGCCAAGTAGCGACTTTAGGCAGAATACTAGCTCGACTCCGCTCCCTCTGCACTCACTTCCTGTTTGTCCTGTATATGACCGGAAGCCAAACGCCAAAACTTTGCGAAGTATTGCCAGTCTCACTGCCTTAACAAGCATTTCTCTCATTGTTATACTGCCTGATCTTGTTTCTGCCTGCCATTGACCAGGATTCCACGGATTGCCCTTCTAACTTGGTATGTTTATCGGACTGATGTTTATGTCTCTGTTTGGACCCATTGCTTGCCTTACTGTTTATGCCTTTTGGATTGCCCTTGTGTATGACGCCAGATTGGACTGCCTCATTGTTATAGACCAATTGCCTGAACTGAATAACCTGTCTCTGCCTAAACTTCTGCAAATGGATCCACATTCTGTGTCCATGTTACAACTACACGGTGCTTGCTGGGACAATATTTCAGGAAATTCTTTTGGTCTAACATATAATGACAGTTCTCAATACTTCAGAGTCAAAAGGTTTTGTAAAGTGAAAAATATGTTTTTAAATGTATTTATTTATTTATCTTACTGCAGTTGCACAAGCTATTTAAATATTTTTGTCTTCCTTGAGGTTGATTACTATGAACTGTGGTTGTATGGTTTCTTTATTTTGTTCACCATTGGAAAAAGTAGCATATTACTGCTCTTCAAGTGCATTTCTGGAGGGGGGGGTCCACCAATTCTGCAATAGTTGGAATTGTGTCTTTGCTTGTACAGAACCTAGTGTGAGTGACAAGATATGGGGATAAGATATGGAGTTTATTTCGCCCAGTGCCTTTTTGTCTAATGCCTTTTAAACAGAGTCAGTTTCACCTGATGCCTAATTGCCCGAGACCTGACAACTGACGTTGTTTTTCCTGAGACTTTCAGCCTTTCAGTCTGAGTCACTATGCCGTTTTGTCCAGTGACTTAAGCCTTTTAGTCTGAGGCATGTGTAACGTGTACCGCAGCAGCAGCACCACGTCAGCAGATAAAGTTCCTGAAATACAGGATAATAATCATGAGACAGGGCAACAGCGTGTCGAGTGCTCAGAATTCTCTGCAGTTATTTATTTTCAATGTCTTGTAACATGTAAATAACTTACTTCCATTCTCAAAATCCACAATTAACAAATTATGCAACACAGATCTTTAATCAATTCTTTGTCTACTTTGTTTAACATTTTGTTCACATACACACTATTCCTGGTATTTTTACCCTCTGTAACTATTTTAAATAAATTAACATGCTTCTCTTTTTATATATATGTCAATACTTTACATTTATTTACCAACTGCATTATTACCCTTCAACACTCGTTTCAACATTTCCATATAATTATAACTTTATCTCAGATAGCTTTATAGACATTAACACAAACATATTAACGGGGTACCCTCGTCACTTTCACCTAACATGGCAGATTCACGAAGCAACTTAAGTGCACATACATGTGGACGACTAACAAGAAAATTTAACATGTGGCAGCAAAATAAAATACATCAATGTAATACTAATATGATATAAAATACAGGAATGTTTGTACAGACTCCACATATTCAGTACAAACTACATTTGTCTGTGAAGAAACACTGTATCTTTACAACTCTCTGTAACAGTGATAAAACTCTGTCTCACATCACCAACTACCTGGGCAGCATAGTTAGTTAATGTCTCTCTTTTGTTTGATCATGTTTTGTTTTGTTTTTTGATGTTTGCACATTACCAACCTGAAATACAGGATAATAATCATAATAATGACATAATAATAAGTCCACGAAGAAGACACAGAGAATCACTACACGACCGCGCACCCCGCAGGTCCTAGCGAGCATCACATCAAACTCATAATAAAAGGCACATTATAAGCAACTAAAATAAAATACATTCCGAGGTATTTCGGAAAAAAAAACATATACTTAATGAATTAAAATTAAATGCTATTATTAACACAATGCAAATGTAAAACTTTTGTAGATGTCACAATGACACCTTTTCATTTTATGACTGAGGTCTGAGGATGTTGTTCAGGATCTGGACCCCCCCACCGCTTTAGAAATGCATCTGGAGAGCAGTAATATGCTACTTTTCAAACAAAATAAACCATACAACAACAGTTCATAGTAATCAACCTCCAGGAAGACAAAAAATATTTATTAATGTAGGTCGGAGGATGTCCTAAAATATACACCATACTAATGAAACTCATATAAAGCTGATCATCAAGGACTTCAGAATAACTTAGAGTTTGAACTAAACACTATTGTGTAATACAGGTGGTTCATCAACTATTACATCTTGGGTTGATAAAGCTACAGGGTTATTGTTAGTGCCAAATATATACAGGGGTAAATGTTTCATAGCCGTTATTCCAGTTGAGCTTTTATTTATTTGCAAGAGTCAATAGAGTTTGTAGATCCTGCAGGTTTGTTAAGCTTAATGGCCTTTTCATTGATTGAGTTGCATGCACAGCTACTTGGGGGACGACAGCCAGTAATATTCTTTTAAAAAACGATTTCTAGGCACCTTTTGCTCTCTGGTTTTATAGCTCAGGTTGTGTTTAATGCATGGTTTGTTTTGAGTGCTGCAAAATAGCCTTTATGAGAGCGTTATTTATTCAGCAGATGTCTGATTAAGCATGCTTTCTGAAGAGGGTATTGAACCGGCATGCCTTTCATTGCCGTTGCTGAGCCTGCCAACAGGATTCAACTCAATAATGAAATTATCTTTGCTTGCGCTGCAGCTGACCTGTGTGTCGTACTCGTTTTGGTCACATCCAAGACCATTTTATTTCTTAAAAACACGAATGAGGATCTGCTGACCCGAACGAGAGGGAGAGAAAGATGACCACAGATTGTTAAAAAGATGCATTTTTTTCAGGCTGCATTTTCGGTTTCTGTTTGTTGTTTTACTTGATTTTGAATTTGGTTTTTTGGTACAGGTTATGGATTATGTGCACCTGTGTCTTGTTAATTCATTCGTTTAGCTGGGGCTTTTGCACCAGTTAATTCTTACAACTAATGTTTTTGAGAGTAGAATCTAAACCAGCAAAATAGGAAGAGCCCTGTTCGTTGATTTAGGGCTGTGCGATCGATAAATATATGCACAGCATGTTTCACAAATGCTCCATCTCTGTGAATAAGATTCACTTATAACATGCACTTGAAAAATAACTTATTAATGAGAACATTTATTGAAGTTTTTACTCCAAATTCACTTAATAAATCAGTCACAGGACTATAATAAATTCTATATTGATTAACACTGGTGTTATGACCGAGCACGGGAGGCAGTCGGATCCACTAGCAAAGTGTTTAATTGTGGATACAAGGAGGTACAAACAGGCAAAGGTAATCAACGGCGTACAGGGAAATCCGAAAACACAGTCCAGAAAACAGGCAAAAGGTCAGGCAAGGCACTAACAGAGTCCGTGGGACAAGACGAGAAGAATGGTCGAAGACGAGACGTAAACGGCAACGGGAAATCAGGTAAGTACAGGACACAATGGGAAAAACGCTTACAAGGGTGGCACGAAACACACACAATG
>JAUYWG010000047.1:2306145-2348650 GCA_034779775.1 Enteromius afrohamiltoni | reverse complement strand
ACAGTGGCAGGACAATTTAGTTTCCTGAGAGAGGGAAGCGAGACGGATGGATTTAATTTAATCTACCTCAGCCAGTGACAAATCATCAGTCATGTCTGCCGCCTCAAACTCAGTTGAAACAGGTGTCTTCTGCAGTCTGAAGGACCCTGTGGTCTTCTGGAGGGGATAGACCCAGAGTAGCCCTGCAACACTGACTGACAGCTGTGCTGTTAGAAAAGGCATAAAGTGCTGTTAGACAATGTTAACTGTGGAGCAGATGATCACATAATATGTGCGGGATTATGTTGAGCTAGCTATTTTGCTTTTCAAGAACAAGGAATGATATGAGCATGAGCATTTGACCTCAATCAGATCAATATTGCTCATTTTAATTTTCATTTCAAGTGGATTTTTTCATGAGTAATTGGGGGAAAAAAATCAAGCTTATTTTTACATTTTAATTGATAAAATAGGGTATAGTAATAACATGGTAATGACGCTGTAATATTCAAAACGTTGTCATTTTTCTCATTCATTAATGAGAAGTAATTTTGTAGTTTTGGGTTTTGTTTAACAGATACAGGACGATCGGTCAAAAATGCAACAGTAAAACGAGAAAGTTCATCTCGCTGAATGAACAGGAAAGTATGGAGACATTAGACTAATGAAAGCCTGTTCTCAGCAGTGAGCGTGCACACAGACCTGCAATCAGTGCGGATGTGATGGCTGTGATTAAGTGTGTACACAGAGATCAGTCTGAACCCTCACCTCTCACTTAATCTGCCATTCACAGCCAAAGAAAGAAGAGCCGCTGTAGAACCGCAGGAGAAAATAAGAGCTTCAGTCTTTCCAGACGTTAAAGTCCCACTTGTTTCCCAGGCAACATAAAGTGATAACGCTTTCACAAGTTTTTATTTAGATGCTGTTTGGCAGTGTAGATGTACATCTGACATCGGGCATCTGCTCGGCTCAGGTAACTATATAAAAATGATCCTAGGCTCTGTAGGATGACGGCTGCTCAGTGAAAGCATCAGATCAATATGTTCAGAATGTCAGAGTGACCAGGTGAATGAGTCTGATAGAGTGAAAGGTCAGTGCTCTTCTGCTTCGTCTCCAGATCTGTCGGACCGCTGGAAACTCTGTGATCATGACTGATTCCTGCGTCCCTGCACAGCCAGGCTTTCCACTGTTAGAACCATGTCAATATCCACCAAACATCAAGAGAATAAAATAAATACAATTTACATCAAGAATAATTCTTTGCTGTAATTTTTGTTTATGCATCACAATATTTTGTGACGTCAAGTACTGCCCCTGACATATGCATGTTCAAGTGAAGCACGCCGCAAAAACTTGGCAAAAGTAAAGACTGTGTGTTGGGGTAAAATAGCAAGGAGATATTTAACTTGTTTATTAGTAAACTGGTGTTTTCTCAGTCAGTATATAAGCTGCAGAGATGAAGACTCTGCAGTACAGTTACATGCCTTTAGAGAGAACTGACATAATCAGCATTTCTGTTTTCCATGAACGATCTGTTGACTAGACAAAGTAATCATCTAAATAATGGATCAGTTTCTTAAAAACACACAACTTTTGTCTTTTCCTGGTGTGAACTGATGGACTGGAGTGATGTGGATTATTGTGATGTTTTTATCAGCTGTTTGGACTATTTCGACGGCACCCATTCACTGCAGAGCATCCACTGATGATGACTGATGCAGAGACACATTTCTACAAATCTGATGAAGAATCAAACTCACCCTAATCTTGGTTGGTTTGAAGGTGAGAATTTGTTGTTTAATGATATAGTATTAGTTAATTATTAATTATTTCTTAATTAATATGTCTTATTAATATGGATTATTAAACAGAATTCTTGAAAATAACCCTCTCCGTAAATAAAGACAGAGGAGCTCAAAGAGCACAGATGATTCTTTCTCTGCTGTAAATTGCAGGTGTGTGAGAATTTGTTCAAGTGCATTCAAACACACGGATCAAGATTACAGCCCCACCTTCCGGAGTGATTTACAGTCGCTCGGTTGTTCCTGCTGTTATTGTAATGTGAGGACACATGCATGATTTACCAACATAATATCTGGAGCAGCGGTAATGAGCTCGAGCTGCATATGCTGGGAGAATATGAGTGAGATCATTAGCAGAAAGCCTTCTCATGCACTGAACGATTCATGAACAGGCAGGTGTGAAACAAGCACATCTCATTTGTTCATTCTGAGACTCACTCAGTCACTAAAAAGATTGCACTGCATGAAAACGACTTTCAATGTTTGTGTCATATAAGCATGAGTAGATATTTAACATTTAAATCCAAAACTACTCATCTGTGAAAGGTAAACTCTGATTGAGCACCTTGTCTGAGCATTTTTGCTAAAATGTGTGTATTTGTATAAGGAAAAGTGTGTGTTGTGAAGATGTTTTTTTAATATTTCACGTACACTTTTAATTAATCTGAGGTCACGAAAAACTTCAAACACATAACAAATTAAATCAATAAGCAGAGTTAAAGCTTTCCTTCCTCCGCGTGTGCAAGCTTGAAAATGTCTTATTTATTTTCTGTTGGGTTCCTGATTAGCAATCATTATGGATCCCCGAGAGAGTGGCCTTTAGTGAGGAGTTATGTCACTCCATCAAACCCAATAATTGGTCAGAAAATTGCCCAATTTTGTTACTAATTGCACAGAATTATTTTTACATTTTAAGTGTGAAAAATGCAAATTCATGCCCAGTGAATACATAATGCAAATATATATATATATATATATATATATATATATATATACACATTAACATTGTTGATTTTTTATACATTGCTGTCTTAGTTTTTAGTATAATTTTTATTTTAATTCTTTTCTCATCTCTACTAATGTCATCACTTCCTTGTTACAGACCTTTATTAATTTCTGTAGCTGCTCGATAGTTGTCCTTCTGCTTGAGGCTGCAGAGCTTCTGCTGAACACTCACTGATCTTCACATCACCTTCACACAAGAGCCCATTCAGAGCACAGACACAAAAGGTCATCTTAAATAGAAAAAAAAAAAGAATGGCAACTGAAATAGCATGCAGCCTACAGAAGACGAGTCATCTCTGATGCTCAGGTCGGTAGCACACTCTCTTATGCATGCAGTAGTGTTCAGATTTGCAACAGATGACAGCTCAGTAAACAACATCTGTTTGTACACACATCCCTCCTTGACCTTGTGTTTGGGTTCTAATTGGTGATAGATATAGGCGATCGGTGAAAAGAAGTCTTCATACGCTGAATAAATGAGTCGGTCAATGAGGATGGATGTTTGACCCCTCATTGCTCTGAATGAAGCAGTGTTTCAGTTTGCATGTAAAAGAGAAGCCAAACCAGCATATAGCATTGAAGGTGCAGTATGTAAGATTGACAGCTAGTGGTTGAAATGGGTACAGGAAAAACAAAGGCATTTCACCCCAGAACACTTCAGAGTATTGTAGAGTAAAGTAACATTTAAGAGTAGAATTACTGGCTAAAGCATTTTTCTTGGAAATCTTCTATCAAAATTTAGGCTCGCTGGGTACCGCCCAAGTGACAGCTTTTATACTTTTATTTCTGAGAGTGTAAAGATAGTGGATACACAATAATCCAGCTTGCAATGGAATCAATGTGACACAACATATAATTTTACAATTTTAAAATATTCCACTCATTACCGGAGATGAAATAGATGCACAAAAAACCCTGTAGTGTAATGTAATGAAATAATAGAAAATCTGAAAACACGTGTTTACAGGAGACACATGCATGATAATAGCAGGTAAAAACTTGTGAAAATGTGTCTTGACTGAAAATTTGTTATCAGATTGCTTAAAACCGGGTGAAAACAGGGATTCTCTCTCACGTGTTCAGCTTCTGGGATATTGCATACAATATGTTGGAGACTCTAGGGATTTTTGGGAGAGGTGGGATGCCTGTTACCCTCAGATCAAATATGTGTTACGATCACCAGCTGGAGTGCCCTCAAGCTCCACCAGAGGGCACTCCACCTCGGACTGTTGTGTGTTCCTCTTTGTGTGTCGAGTTTTGTAGACTGTTAATGTTGTGTGTTTCATTGCGTCATGTTCCCTTCTGTTTCGGTGTTTCCCTTGTTCTACCGCTGCACCCTGATTAGTTTCCGTAGTGATTAATCCGCTCCGCCCGGCTATGGAAGCCGTTTCTGAGTCCTCGTCCTGCCCTGCCATGGCCAGAAGGGCCGCCATAGAACCTCTGCCTTGAGTCCTTGTCCTGCTCTTTCAGGGCCACAGAGGCCATCGTCGAATCCTCATCCTGCCCTGTCACGTCCACGGGGGCTGTTGAACCTTCGTTCTTCCTTCCAACACAGCTAGAAGAGCCGCCAAAGAGCGTTCATCCTGCCCTGTCACGGCCAGAAGGGCCACCATAGACCTCTCGTTCTGCTCTGTCACGGCTAAGGAGGCCATATCAGAGTCCTCGTTGTGCTTAGTCACAGCCATGGAGTCTGATAATGCCTCGTCCTGCCCAACCACAGTTATGGAGGCCGCCCTAGAGTCTTCGTCCTGCTGTTGTCCGCTCTGCCCTGGAGGGTGTCTGTGCCGTTTGTCTCTCCTGGAGGGCGTCTGGAAGGCTTCTGTCAGCACTACCCTGTAGGGTGTCACCGCCATCTGCGCTGCCTCTTTGCTCTGTCTGATTGGTACTGGTGGTCATCAGCTCAGCCTACTTTGCCCTGGAGGACCTTCACCGCCGTGGCTGTCTACCCGACCCTCACTGTCGTGCTCCCATGTGCCACTACCTCTGCTCCATGGTCATCACCTGCCTTTGCTCTAAGCTTCAGGTCACTTATACAGAGACCCAGCACTCCGTCCCTCCTCCTGTTTGCTCTACCACACTCCTGGAATGAATTTCTAGCACCTGGAAGCCGGTCCTCGGGGGATGGCGGGACTCCGTTATGATTACCAATCGGAGTGGCCATTACTGAATATTGTTCACCGTTTGACCGACTCAAGCTTCTTGCTGCAACATATGCAAACTAGGCTATTTATTTCTAGCAGCTTACAAACATCCCTAAGATGGGAAACAATGAAGGTTCTCAGCTAACAAGGAATGGGCTCAAAAGGTTCTGGAAAATGTCTCTCAAAATTCTTCTAAAATCTCAAAGTCATATGGCCTTTAACAAAACAGTTTAGTTGGATGTTAGCTTAATGTTTTAAAAAATAAATAATTATTGTATCGTTTTGACATATTTTTGTTTAATCTAAAAACTTTTGGAACTACTTTAATGATGATAATAACACAGGTAAAGCAGCGAATTGAGACAGGGCGATTTTCAGCTCAAAAACACACTTTTGCACTGTGAAATTAGCTAATATGCGCTCCAGCAGCATTTATTTCGCGAATGATCAACGCCATCTGAAGCAGTCTGGATTCCCTGCTAACTATAACCGGGCGGATGGAGGAATTCTCCAGGATGCTGAAGTACACTACTTCGTGCACACTAGCGAGGGAGGGAGAGAGGCGATCAGCCACACCCGCTTCAGCTTATTGGGCATCTTTGAGTGGAACGTCACATGCAAAAGAGCCACACGTTTATGCCGATGAATTATAGATTAAAGGGAGGCAGAACATGCAGATTGGGTCCCACACACAAGCACGGTCCGACTGCCCTCGCCTCATCCACCGATGACTGAGGAGATGCGTCCTGACGAGCCCTGCTGAAGAGCTCCAGCGTTCCTCTGCGTTTGACAGCGTTCACTCACTAACAGCACGGCAAAGACGGCACGATGCTGCTGGGTTTCTGTAGAGATGGGACAGCGCTGGCTCTAACCCTGCTCAGTGCTCTGGTGCTCATAGCTGCAGCGGACGAGGAGCTCATCTTTAGCGATCATTTTCTGGTCCAGCTGCGCGAGGGGACGAACGAAGATGCTCAGCAACTTGCCCAGGAGCACGGCTTCGGGAGCGCAAGGAAGGTGAGCAGCAGTTTGCACGGCAGAACGCCTAAGAAACCAACACTCTGATGCATGAATGTTTGTTTTTACACAGTTATAATTATGCTATCACATATAGCTATCAATCATGAAAATCTGAGGACAAGGTGTTCTCTTGTGGACAACAGAGACAAAGCGACTGGAATGAAGTGCACGTTCATTCGGCAAAATGCAAGCTCAGAAGTTGAAAGGCTGGTGAATAAAATTGCTCTCATGTTACAGGACCTCAGTTTACAAGCCTGCCAAATGTATGTGCTCTTTAATGGTCATATTGGGAAATCATTAGGATTACTAATGGAACTGGCAAATCCAAAAGGGATAAATAAGAACACTTCAACATAAAATCCTACTTATTATAATAATAAATGTGAAAACAGAAAACACATTATGATTCCAATCAAAATCCAGTTGCTGTAGGATCATTTGATTAGTGTGGAATTAGAGACTGAAACCAGTATTATTAGGATGTGCATTTTAAAAAGTCAACACGTATTAACCCGGTTAGATTAGAAATACAAAAACAAAGCGTTAACTCCTCAGAGCTGCAGAAGATAGCAGAGCTTGTGCTAATATTATTCTTTTCGGTTGCATAAGTGTAAGAAAATGACAAATAGTAAATAGTAAACACGTCTTTCATCTGACATGGCAGTGTTTATTTATTCCATCATCATGAAGGGCCGTTTATCACCGTACAGAGGACTTGATTAGCCTGACAAATCAGCCTTGTCAAATGTCAAAGCATGTCTGCAGCTCTCACTGGAGCGGAACAGAGCTTCACGTGTGGCCGAGCTTAGGAATAACACCTGACCCCTTATCGTGTGTGGCTTATTCATTCTGACATGTTTCTTTTTTGTTTTTGAGAGGGATTTGCTCCTCCTGATTCACACATGTAAATTTCTGGTTTCTTCGCTCGAGAAAATACCATGTCTTATTAAAAACTGAGCTCTGTTAGTGTCTTCAGCATTTCACGTTATTTGACTTTACTCACAATTGAACAATCGCCTTTTATTCAGGAATTCGTCCTTTCTTTAATATGACAAGTCTCATAGAAGACTTTGTCCTCCACAAACAGGGGAGCGGTTAGCAATAAATAAGAAGATATCAGGTTAATTATACCAAAAGGTAAGTAAAAAGACAAAATGATAGTTTAATCAGCAAGACGGCAGAGTTAAAATGAGCTGCTGAAGTATAGTTTATAATCCTTCAGAGCTGATGTAACTGGATGATCTGATTTGCGACGAGTGATATTTCAGTAGACTATGTACTACTGTATTGTAATTTTTTCACTTCAAAAATATGAACTGATGTTTAAACAAATTGTATTATATGTAGTTGGTTTCCTAGAACCAGTAATGTTATTGTCAGCTCATCATATAATGCTCATCCAAAGGATTACCTCTTAAATAAATCCTTATATTACATATAAAAATGTGTTGTGCTAACTACTTAAATAAATATGATAACATTGTTACACATAATACTCACTCAAAAACATAGCACTTACAATATAGTATTTACTCTCCGTATCCAGCCGTATACAAAGCATGGGAACTAACAATCACTGCAGAAATAACTGCATATTTCTCTTCAAATTAACAGGTAACCTTTATTTATTCTTCCAGTTTGATTAGTTTCTCAATTCAAGCCTCAAAATGCCATTAAAAATGTATGCTCTTGGTTTTATTAGTGCTATATTTTCTATACAACACTTAAACCAAATTTCTTAAATAAAATATACACAGTATTTTAAATTATCACCTTAATTTTTAAATGAAATAAATATATATATATATATATATATACCCATGAATCATTTTAGAGTATTTGCATGCACAAAGAGTTCCAGGCACATTTCCCATTTTCATGCTGAGGAGTGTTTTAGTACATTAAAGAGTTTAATTAAGTTTATGAATTCATGAAGTTCATGAATTTTGAGCTTTAAAAACATTATCAGTCATACTTTGGGAATACTTGCATGTATTGGGTTTCTATAACGCTGTTCCACACTTCTTAAGAGGCCAAACTCTGTCAGCTCTCTTCTAATACAGCTGTGTTGTATTGCAGCTTCCTTTTGGTGAGGGCCTATTTCATTTCTACCCGCGGGAAACCCCTAAGACCCGGAGGAAACGCGGCCTGCAGCAGCACCGGCGGCTGGCGAAGGATCACCGGGTAAGACCAGAACCCCACCGTGTGTTTGTTCCCATAGGAACCATCCCCAGTGCATCCGAGGCCAAGTTAAAGGCTAACGTGCTTTTACATCTGAGCTCTATCTATATGTATCTACAGCATGCAGTAATAACATGTTGAGTGCTAATCCTAATTTAATCATGCTCTGCGTTCAGACCTAGAGCTTGCACGAAAACAAGAGGCGGGAATTAAGGCAAGAACGATGTCCAATTATAGCGCAGTGTAGGCATTGCCTCCTCTCACGTGACTTTCCCCCGTTCATTTTTACATTTTGATAATTAGAGCTTACAGCTCATGAAAGTCAAAATCCAGTGCCTTAAAATATTTCAGTATTTATATTTCAGTTTCTTTAATTGCAGTATAAATTCTGGGTGTGTCTTGTTCTTTGATACCACAAAAATGAATGATGACTGCTGACTGAAGGTCATTACTGGATGAGCTGACTGTTCACAGAGTGCTGTATCAAAGCGTATTAAATGCAGAGTTGACTGGAAGGAAGAAATTGTGAAGGAAAAGGTGTTCAGGCAAGAGGGATGTACTGCCGGTTTAAACACTTCCAAGGACTAAACTGCATCTGTAGTCAGTTCATCAAGAGTCTCCAGGTAAAGAGCTACCAAGACACTTCTGAAACAGAAACAACATCAGACGTATCTTACTTGGTCTAACGAGAAAAAGAACTGGACTGTTACTCAGTGGTCCTCTTTTCAGATAAAAGTCAATTTTGCATTTCATATGGAAACCTTGGTCTGGAGGAAGACCGGAGAGGCACAGAATCCAAGCTGCTTGAAGTCTAGTGTGAAGTTTCTGAAGATGATTTGGGGTGCCGTGTCTTCCGCTGGTGTTTGTCCATTGTGTTTTAAGTCCAAAGTCAATGCAGCCTTCTGTTAGGTGATTCTGAAGCACTTGCTTCCGTCTGCTGACAAACTTTATGGAAATGCCAATTTTATTTTCTAGCAGGACTGCCCACCAAGACAAGACCACTTCCAAAAGGTTAGCTAAACATGATATTACTGTGCTTGATTGGCCAGACAACATGCTTGACCTGAACCCCAGGTGGAATCTATGGGATATTTTCAAGAGGAAGGCAAGAAGCACCTCACTTTTGCTAGCGTTTGCGCTGCAGGAGCCTGGACCAAGTATTGACTGCATAAAATAAACATACTTTTAAATAACATGAAATTCTATGCCTTGATCTTTGGATATATTTTAATATTTAGTGATAATGGATTTGGACTTTCATGAGCTGTAAGCTCTAATCACCAAAATAATTTACTTTACGTGTAATGAATCTAAAATACATATGAAAGATTCGCTTTTTAAATTTTTAAAGATATTTTTTTCAAGATATTATAAATGGGTAGTAGGTGAATCAAATATATACAGTATGATGTATGGGACCATGGGACAAATTTTTAGTTTCAACTACCCATATATATATATATAGATAGATAGATAGATAGAAACAGACACACACACACACACAGATCACAGCCTCTTTTACATTATTAAATCTGCATCATATTCAAGATTTTTTATGTATTCACATCAAGAAAACATACAATAAGTAGAACTCAAAAAGTTTTTAATTTTGGGATATAAAGTCAGGTCCCACGTATTCTGACAAAGTTTTGCTACCCGTGACAGAAGGAGATGTGCTTGCTTTGTTTTGATGCTATGAGGTGAACAAACTGGGGGTGTGTAAAAAAATGTGTGTATACTCATCTGATAAGTGCTGGTTATTTCACAGAAACAAAAAGTGAAATATAGCGCTGTGCTCCTGGAAGTCACCCGCTACACTTAAACACAGTTTTAGTTTCCAATCTGTCTGGAGCTCAGACTACTTGTTCATAAAAATAAATGAACCATAGATGGATTTTTGGGACAGAAGATTTAAGCCTATAATCAACCTCCATAATCCTGTGAGTGTCTAGAGCAGACGAGAGGATCTGTTCACTTTCTGCACTTTTAATAACGAAACAGCTATTAATGTTCAAATGTGGTCTTCAGTCAGGCCTGAAGAGCTGAATTATTTATTAGTCTGTCCATCATGGCTCGGTGTGTTAACTCACAAGATGTTTCCAAACCATCAAAGCACTCTTTCATCGTTTGCACAGATCTTCGAAACATCAGGATTAGTTAACTGATTCGTTTTAAAAGAAGTCTGACAGAGGCCCCATTTACTGTGTTGTTGTGGAATGGAGGAATGTTCTGTATTGATTTTTTTACAGATATTTTACCTGCATTATGTTGTGTTTCAGAATTGAACAGACTGAAAATTACTACGACCTTTTTATGTTGCAATGTGCCTAATCCGTTTAATGTTAAATGAAAAAAAAGGTGTTTGTGGATGAAATCAAGTACCATCTCCAGCCACTAAAGACTAAAGCCCACTCTTCAATATCCGCTCATTTCCTGAAGGGATAAAATCAAGTCCAGTCCTGCATTATTATCTCCCAAAATACATCACACGATGGGAGCCAGATTTCATCAAATCAGTGTTCAACAAGAAAGAAAATGGTCTCCAGGAAGTAATGCCTCTGAAATCATTCACTTGAATGTAAAAAATCCCATTATTCCATCTATTGTATGGATGGTGTCTGATAACTTCCTCGATCTGAGTTTGGATTCAATTAAAGGCTGTTCCAGCAACCGAGGTAATAAATTCAGAAGTGTCAGACCTATCACATTCAATACATTCATCATCTTGACAAATGACACACGCTTCTCATTAACAGACTGTGATGGGCTTCAGCTTGGCCCGAAACCTTTAAATGGACATCAGGTCACGGACTACAGAGGAAAACCATTGCGAATGCAAATAACAGTGAAGTATAACCCACTGTGTGTCCATTCAAACAATTTTCAAACTTAGACAAGACAGACTAACCCATGAACAAAACCACACAAAGTACACGAAAATATGACCCAAACTATAGGCTCAAATACAAAGGGAACAAACACTCTTGTGGAATGTGATTTGCATTGAACAGAAGAGATTGTATTTTCGAGTCTCTCTGCATTTCAATGTAATTCCAGTGTTTGGCTTTAAGGACATCTTTGTTTTACTCCTCTGAACAATGTTGGCTTGCCGCTTATTGTCCAAAAAGTGAATCCTGGAGAAGTAGAAGCAGTGTGACTCTGCAGCTTTAGACGCTCGTTCATATTCATGTGACCAGCCTTCGGTTTGAGCCCTTCAGAATCAGTGTTAAAGGGAGATTTCTCCATCTCAGCTCAAGTGTTGTCACAGAGCGCTGTGTATTGATCGCTTCTTGTTTTTCTGCTTTGCTCATTCACACGCTCCTCTCTGTTTACACTGAGATGTTTGCTTTGCTCTTCATTTGGACAGTCTCTCCCCCTCTGTCCCGTTCAGATATTGCGTAACGGCGTTCTTCAGTTCTGTTTAATTTCACAATACTTTCTTCAATCTAATTCAAAAGCAAGCCATGGGCTCTTTAAAAATCTTCTTTGCTCTTTAGGTTTTGGTGCAATACAGCAGTGTCAAGGCCAATTCACACCACATAGGCAAACGCCAACAAACAAGTTGGCTGTTGGATTTAGGTAAGCAATAAGGTACTCGAGGCAGTGCTGTATCGTGAATAAATCATAGCTGAAGGGCGTTGTTAGGCACCATGAGTGCCTGCAATCCTTTATTGCTTTTATAAAACATAGTTTTCAAACTCGTTTCGGGCTCAGAGGCAGTTAATAATGATCTCCGCCTCCAATCATCCAATTATTCTATCTTCCTATCAAATCCTCAGCTTAGCCCTATAAATAACCAGAGCCCCTTCCATCCTCATCCGCAATCTACTCCTCCTTTTCTCTATAGGGGGGAGCTCTCAGGGTTAGAAATCGGGCTATTTAGGGCTTTTAACCCTTAGGGCTATTCACCCTAGGGCTTGGCAGCACTGAGCTTTCTCCCTAAGCAGCACGCCAAGCTTACGCTTATGCCGACAAGCTCGAACTGGTGAAACGCACAATAAAAAATATTCCCAAAAAGATATGTATTGAAATGTTACTTTTTTGAAGCAAGTTCGTTAAGTGAAGTAAAAATAGTTCCTGCCAGCAACAATAAACGACAAAAGAATGTTCCTCGCACGCCTCTCATCTAATTTGCAGCACAGCGCGAGATTGCTGGTTTAAAAACATTCCTGTCATTTTCATATCAAATTATTAAAAAGACTACGATGTTGTTCCATCACATTTATTACTTAACACTGAAATATTACATTCTCATATTTCTGTACACAGATTGCTTACTAAATACTGTATCACAACGTCTCAATATAGCAGTATGCACTTCACATTGGCAAAAACAGTATGCACATTTATTATTCTTTCATACCATTAACATAACCACACAGATTAGACGATTTCACGATTTCAAAGACTTTTCTAATATGAAAGTTGCACATCTATCTATCTAACAAATATACACAGACTTATATTATGTAGACAAAACTTTTATTTTGGATGAATTTGAGTACTTTGCTACAGTATGGTTCAAAAACACTATCATATTTACTATAAATTTACAATTTAAAAAAAAAAGCAAAACCTTTGGACTTTTTAAACTTTTTTACATTTTTAAAGATTTAAAAATGCTGAAGCATGTTTGAAGTGTACTGTGCTATTTTGAGCATCATCTGAGTCATCATCCGGAGCACACAGGGTTAACCAGCATATGTCTGCTCTCGCAGTCGGTAAACATCAGAAATCAATGTAGAATCTGATGTTTTTTGGGCTCAAGGATGATCAAACACAATGCAACTGATTGCAGAATTGCTAAATGAAAGGTAACGTGTCCTTCAGTGCTGATATACGGTAGAGTAGAAATGGTTCTACAAATGATGTGAATCTTTACAATAGACATAACCGACCCATAAACCCATGAAGCCAATTTAATCCAGAGAACAGCACTTGTACCTGTCACTTTCCCTCCTTTCAGCTCAAATTCTTACAACTCAATTATCACGCCCTTGAACCCAGCGCCTGGCAGAGCTGGATTTCCCTCTTTTGCAGAAAGAAGCACTCGCTCTGATTCAGAGAGACGTTTGCACGATGACAAGAATCTCATATCACATGCTATGTTTTTGTCTCATACTTTAGATACACTGTTTTTGAAGAATGCTGTATTAGAGCAGAATACGTGATTGTGTTACAGCATTTTTGTAAAGTAATTGTAATGGACAGATTTTCTTGTGAATCTTCCTCTTCTCTAAAGCAGCACAGCATGGCCCCGCCCTCATTATTGTTGTTCCTGGGGGTGGGGTTTATGTAAATTAGAGGATGGTTCAGTATTTGCGGGGATATTTCCAAATTGTTTCGAGATTTACAATTTTACAACCAGGATGCTTGATGTGTCCTGGCATGATGAGCCTTACAGCTTGTCCTAACATTTCTCTTTTCCATGTTAATCGGAGTTCATTGGAAAAACTAGTCAGAATGTAGAAACTGTATCTATTCATATGGTACAACAGTGGATACTCTTAGGCGATTATGTGCTTTATTCAAAGTTGAAAAAAAAACTGAGTTTAAATATCATATTACATAACCTTATAGCCATGCTGAAAGCAACAACAGTTTACGTCAGATCTTGAAAATGAATGAAAGCAAAGGTCAACATCAAACACTGCACACCAACCAGTGTGCATCATTCCATCAGTCACTCATGACTATTGAAGGTTTAATATTTATGAATTCGATTTTAAACGTGTCCATTTCATCGCCCACGCACACTTCAGATTGGATCTGATATTTGATTGATTCTATCTCATCTAGTGTGAACACCCAAACTGCTTGTCGCTTGTAGTTAAGACTGTTGATTTACTCTCACACTGAATCAATGGGGTCAGAGAGCCCTGACCTCTCCTGCGGCTCCAGCTACTGCTGTTCATTTCACCACTGAGAGTTATTTATAATCTCACAGAGAGCTTTGTGCATTTTATTATTAGTGTTTTTGTTTTGGTAATGATATTTTAATGGTTGTAAAGGTCCAAAGTAATTACAATAATTTGCCGCATATTGTGCTCAATGAGCAGATTTATTCCAACATGATTTGCAAAAATTATAAAATGCCACTACATCATTTGTGTCTTTATGTTCTTTTGCTTTAAAACACTATTTTATAACCCGTCATAGTAACACTTTTCTGTACATCTATTAGTTGCTTATTGGCATGCATATTACTAGAATATTAGCCATTTATTAGTGCTAATAATGCCTTATTCTACATCCCTAATCTTATCCAGTACCTAAGCTGAACATGTACCTTACTAACTATTAATAAGCAGCAAATGAAGAATTTATTGAAGGGGAAGTCGTAGGTAACAAGTGTTCTTTTCTAAATATTCTAAAGTGTTACCCACATTAGATATGAGTATAGAAATACATTACAGATACAGTATATAAACAAAGGTTATATTTGGCCTGGAGGAATGATGGTATTTTATATTTGAACACACCTGGACTGCTGTGTTGAACAGTTATCTACAACAGTTATGTCATCGAAGGTCAGGAATCTGCTCACAGAAGTAGTTCTGTGTCATCTGATATCAGTGGTATGAGCAGTGTTGTGTATACGTGGCGATGCAAATGGAAATGAACAATATAAATGCGTGTTTGATGGCAGTATGTTGGTTTGCGTCAGCATCAAAGCACTCTGTGAACGCCAGTGAAGACTTTGATCTGTTATCTGGAGCGAGCTCTTATGCTAATGTGAGAGTGTCATTGTCTGAGAGGAGTGGCTGACGTCATGTTTACAGTGAAGGGCTTCAGGGGCTTCTGCTGAGGTCGAAGGTCACACTGGGACGCTGCTTTAAAGGACAGCCATCCAGCCATGAGTACCTGCTCTCGGCTGATGAGACGTCACGGCTGATCACCAGCAGATGTTGTGTTTTGGATGCTGGTGTTCCCAGCAGGCTTTTCCACTAGACTGGGGACTATAGATTCTACTTGACAAATTGCTCCAAAAATGATTATTTAAAGCAAGCAAAAACAGGCAGTTTTTCGTGCATTTCCCAATAACGATTTATCTTTGCTCTTTGCTTCAGAGCATTTTCTACATTTCATTTTACGAATGCTCATTATGCACTTAACACAATCACACGTAGCTTTAAGTGCTACTTAAGAGTCGCTATCCGTTGGTCAAGATCAGAAATGTCAGTTTATAGAATGGCTTGTAACTGTACAGTACATGCTGGTTTATGGAAATGTTAACCTAATGCTACATCCCAAACAGCTCAGATATAATATAATAGTTTAAGCATAATATTAATATACTATAATAATAAAGGCTATTATTTACATTTAGCTACATTTAGTCATTTAGCGACTTAAAATGAAGACAATGGAAGCAATCAGAATCAATGCAATTCTATAACAAGACTTATTCCTTCTTCCTATTTTCCCAGCATGTTTACCGCATTACTTATTTTAATATTCTTTTGTACGGTGGTTTAATTTTATTTAATGAAGTCATTTTATATAAATAAAAAAGGAGTAATAAAGTGTAGCTTTAATTATAATCACATTACACTTCAGTTGATTCAGTCCTGCAGGTGACCTCATAATTCTTACGATGCAAATAGGGCTTTAAGATGACAGCAGAGCGCTCGTAGATCTACATTGATCGCTGCTTAAGTTACGATGCTTTTAGGAAACAGACCATAATATTAAGATGAATGTAAAAATCATTTTTACCAAACTTCTTAGGCTTACGATGCTTTGTGCTTTGTTTTTCAGGTGAAAAATGTGTTTCCTCAGGAGGGGTTTGGCCGTCAAAAAAGGGGCTACAGAGAAATCAGTAACATTGACGTCAACATGAGTGACCCGCTTTTCACCAAGCAGTGGTATCTTGTAAGTAATTACAGCTCGTAATGTCTTCATTTGATTTGACCTTCAGCATTGGAAGCGACTGCATTGGGATCGCTGATACTCTTCATTTAAACCATTTTCCTCATTAGCCGTCTCCGTCAACACTGGTGCGTGAGCCAGCGTCAAAACACGCTGATATCTTCCTTATTCCTCCAGGGCTTATCGTGACAGGCATCCCTGTCTGTTTTGCCAGAGAGAACGCTTTTTAATTTAGTTTGTCAGCTATAAACACCGCACAGCAGGGCTTCAGTGAAGTGTAATATCTGCGTGACATTTATTTTCCCTCCCGCGCCTCCTCCCTCATAACATCTCATTTTCCACGCGGTGGCTGCTCAGCTTGTGTGACGCCTTTGTGTTGTTTGATTAGATCAATACAGGCCAAGCGGACGGGACCCCGGGCCTGGATCTCAACGTGGCAGAAGCCTGGAGCATGGGCTTCACCGGAAAAGGCGTGACCATCGCCATTATGGACGACGGTGCGTAAAATCTGGCTGCCAGAGAGCAGTTTTTAACACTTAAATGCTTAATAATGGACAATAATTTAAACATTAAATGTCCAGTAATGTGTTATTTTGCCCTCACCTTGCAGGTATTGATTACCTGCATCCAGATCTCGCCTCGAATTACGTAAGTGCTTTTTTCTCCATGTTTAATATGTTTTGAAGTAACCCTGTTGCATGGGTGGACAGATATCCAGTGCTGCAGCAGGAATGTATTAAAGGAACAGTTCACCCCAAAATGTTGTTTTGGTCACCGCTGACTTCCATAGTAGGACAAAACAAACGTTTGGGTCAATGGTGACCCAAAACAGCCTACAGTTACAAACTATCTTCCTTTGAAATTCACGCAGGTTTGGAACTACTCGTGGATGAGGGTCATTTATCCAAAAATAGGCATTGCCACAGGGTTTTATTCAATAACTGCTGGAAACCTCACACAGACTTAATTGGGAATGTAGAAGCATGGCATGTCTGATTAAAAAATGGGACAAACACCAGTCCATGATGAACATTTGACATGACAGTATAGTCCCTGGTTTATTTTAAGAAAAGTCTACTCATGGAACTTGAAGGATTGTTTGTAATATACTGTAGTGCACTTACAGTGTGGTTTGCTAGGCATTGTGAAAGATGCAGTGCAAAGAAAAAAGTAAGAGAGGAGGGGGGAGTACTGGTTTCACAACAATAACTTTATTGCATCATATATACAGTAAAGTCATATGGGTCTTGAGTTTTCTTCTCACACTTTAGCTAGTGGCATATTTCCCAAGTTTAATGTTGAGCATCATTTTGTGATTCACAACCTGATTAATGTTTAATGTCCATGTGGCTTATGAAGCAGTACAGCATGTACACAGTGTATGGCAGTGATCCCCGTTCAAACGGGTCGCAATTATGGGTTTTCTTTTGCTTAAACACATTTGCATGCTGTGTGTGATTAAGCATGCAGCTCAAGGAGTTATCCTCTCCTCTGAGATGGGTGTTTGCTGCACCTCTGCAATTAAGAGATGCTGCCATACATTTAGCAACTTTCTTTCCATCTTTACTGTACCATGTGTCTCTCTGAAATTGCTTTTGTCATTCAGCCTTGACTTTTTATTTTAAAATACCCTTAAAGTGTTTCCTGCGCTTACATTGAGGGTAGTGTCACGGCAAAAGCAGTAATGTTGTAGTTATGAAGTTTGGAGTTGTGAGCTTGGTAATCTGAACTGAATGAGATGAGAAAGAGTGATTTTGTGCCACAAGGTCTATGAATAGTTAATGCATCTTTCTTTTGTGTTGTCCTCACTGGTTGCACGCAACAACAAACATATGGCACGACCAGTGTAATCCAATTCACAAACCTCTTTTTGATGAATCTTGCAAATAACTAAAAAGTTTAGTTTTAGTTTTTAGATTGTTTTTGCTTATTAATGTTGTAACCACTGTTGGTGAGTGTACTGTAGTTTGTTCATGTTCTTGCTAACGCCGGTTTCACTGCACCTGACAGCAGGGTGTAAGCGGTGCGTGCCGTTTCACACTGGCAGCGTTTGCCGCGCGCAGCTGAACCGCGGCTTGTACTGCAGTAAGCTAAAGACAAGCTGTTGTATTTTCCAGCAATCTTTTTCGAACACTGCATGCTTTAATTTGTGTTATTGCCAACATACTTTGTTATGTGACTGCCTTATTATAGTTTACACAATAAACTTGAGCAAAGTTCTCGACATTTGTATATGAAAGAATAGCAGAGCCTGTCAGGAAAATCGATGTCTGACCCTTCTCACACGTTGTATAAGAAATATTATATTTTGCCATGCGAAGGAAGGCTTGCGTGCAGATGCTAGATTGAATAGGTTACACTTTGACAATCCAAGACAAAATTAGGAAAGATTTCCAACAATAAAGTGTATTTGGATTAAATAATTGAATTGAAATACTAATACTAAAGCTAACAATGCCTCTAGTTTTATTCATTTAACAGACATCTGCTAACGCTGCTTATGACGCGTGCAGCATGAAACCAGCGTAAGCTGTGTATATATTAATATTTACATATATATTTTTATATATATATATATATATATATATATATATATATATATATAATTCTACACATGGGGGTATAAACTACTAAAATATGTCAGAATTTGTTCCAAGACCTTAGGCAGAAACATTTCTGAAACATTTTTTTGTTTACTGGTGCTGGTTGAAAGTCTCTTTATATCCTGATGATATCCTGCAATCAATAATTAAAACAGGGTTCAACAAAGTTTGGTAACACTTTAGAATACTGTTTTTTACTTACTGCATAACTAGTATGGAATTACTATTTGCATGTAACCGTTCATTAGTAATTATTTCATAGTTATTTTGCTTGAACTTTATCTAGTAGACAAATAATATTAGTTCTTCAAGGAGGTATGAGGTATATTAGTTACTGATTAGCTAACAATCGTAATATTGCTTTATATATTAATTAGTTAACACATTCTTTAGTAGTTAACAGGAGTGAGTTAAGTGTTAATGAATAATGTTACTCAAAAACGCCAACATTAACTCAGTCAGCAGTGTGAGATTGGCCGTGGCTATATGTTTGCCTGACCAGTGAAAGATAGGGAGAAAACATTATTTTGCATAATTTTATTTATGTTACAATAAACGTGTATAGAGTAATTAACAAGGAGGGCCTTTCAAACCACTAAAAGAAATCATGAAGGAATCGAAATTGCATCCTCGTGGAATAGTTCACAGATGAAACGTGCTACATATCTGCCAGTGAAACAGAGCCATTATTGTTTTGAGACCCGCTGAGCTCTGTGAGCCGCAGAAGCACCACAGATGAGTTTTAACCCAAAAATAACCTGGCTTCGGATGCGCTAAGAGAAGATGCTGACGTCTCCAGCAGGGCCCAGATGAGGCAGTAACTCAGCATGTCCTCCCCTGCTACTCTTTTATTTAGCACCAGTTCCTCCCAGACTTTCCTCACCAGAACAGATACTCGCGAAAGACGGCATCTGAACATTTGTGTGTTTGCGTGTGGCTGAAGTGTGTGGGGTTAAAAATAGATTCAGGATCATTTGCCTAATAAGGACTAATGTGGGATGAGGAGTGAATTAGCATAATCGTTTGAAGGATTTTTTTGACAGGGGACTAGATTTAATTCATCGCTCACTAACCGCAGTCTCCAGGCGGCAGCCAAATGGAGGCTTGCCAGAGAACAGAGCGCTGCTTCTCTCAACATACGACTGTTTTCCTCAATGGTGTTTAGTTTCCATGGTGATTAAAATGCTGTCATACACACAAGGTCCTTGGAGTGGTTGAAACTTTGACCTCACAGATTTTTACCATGCTACAGGTGGATTTAGGCCCTTCACTTCCCTTCAACAGCTAATAAACTTCTTTAGAGTGATGTACTGTAAGAGTCCATTTATTAGATAGTATTGCAGTAATGACTGGCTGAGCGCACAATAACTGCTGAAGATGTATGGTATGTATGTAAACATTGCAGATCCAGAATATCGGTATCTTTGATGGCGCTTGGAGGCGGTTTTGTGTTTTAGACTTGCTCTCCATTAATGAACTCTCTTGGGCAGCAGAGGGCAGATGAACGGATGAATGTGAATGTTGTGATTGCGTTGTGATGGATTATGTAGAAAGACATGCTGCTGTAAAGCAAACCGATGTGTCATTAGTTCCTGTGCTCTAGCTGTATGCAGGGGCTCCGGGGGCTGTTCGCTCAGGGACCACTGGCCATTATCATGCTCTACTTTCTCTCAGCGCAGACTCACAGAAGAAATTGGCTTCCCTTTTTTTGATTCTGTGGCAGTGGCATTGCTGGCAGAGCTCTTATGTCTTGTGTTTTTATTGAACAGGTCTTACAAAGATAAAAAAAATCATATTTCAGGACCTGTTCAGGATTCTTTTTTTTCTATGGAACACTGAAGCAGAAACACTGGGAAAAAATCAGAAAATTAAGTCCCAATGAAGTGATAGTTTAATTGAGGCAAAACCCCTCAGAAGACCTCAGAGGATGGCAACCTTCAGACAACATACACAATATATTCAATATATGGCAACATTTTATAATTAAGTTTCTCCTCTCTCTCTCTCTCTCTCTCTATATATATATATATATATATATAGTACTTAAAGTCTTGGGCCACTAGTATTTTCACCAACAAGAAAAGGTTTCAAGTTGGTTATTTCTATCTTTTGCGGTAGCGTGTCAATTGGAAATTGTTGGAAATCAGGAGATTGCAATGGCAGCCCTCCACACAAGGCAGGCTTTACCTGTGTAAAAGCCTGCTAACACTGCTCTATCCACTGGACCGGATGTGGTGTTTCCTTTTTAGTGAGATCAGTCAGCGGGCTGGTGAGGTCGGAATAATTAGGTACAAACTTTCTGTAATATCTCGGCAGCCCCATGAACTGTCTCACCTCCTTTATGGTCTTAGGTCTCGGACAAGCTGCAATTGCTGCGGTCTTATCAATTTGGGGACGCACTTGACCATGACCTAAGTGGAAACTCAGATACCTGACCTACACTTGCCTACAGTCACACACTTCTTTGGGTTAGCCATGAGTCCAGACCCTGTCAGCAACCTTAAAACTCCTCTCAAATGCTCCATATGCCACCGCCAGTCATTACTATAGATGATGATGTCATCCAAATAGGCAGCGGCACATGTCACATGGGGCCATAGAATATAGTCTTAGAACTTGGCCTGTTATCTAGGGTAAAAGACGCTGGTGCGAACCAATTTAATACCCAATAACTCATATAGCTTGCAAAACGTGCGTGACATAAACGCTGTGCCCTGATCAGAGAGGATCTTTCTCGGGATCCCCACTCGGGAGATTAAACTAAACAATGCATCCGCAACACTCTTGGCTAAGAGGCTGCATAGTGGCTGTATAGTGTTGCATAGTCCACCAAAACTAATGCAAAATTATGCCCTCTTGCGGAGCTTTCTACTGGCCAATTCTTTTGAAGGGGACCTGCATCAATGGAAGGGGGCACAATGGCGTTGTTTGCTCTAAATGTCCTGACATGAAATTACTGTGGATCATCCGGGATCTGGATCATTGTCCCCACCTCCATCAGAGGACACCTGTCCATAAAATGTCCCAGATCCTCGGGGCAGGCCTCGAGGAGGACAAGACCTAGGAACAGGAACAGATCGAGAGGTAGAGGTAGAAGGGGATGAGGAAGAAAATTAAGAAGGGGAGAGAGAGACCCCCGGACATGCCACCATATGATCCTCCATCAGTTGGATAGCTGAGTCCAGCGACGTTGGTTGGTGGTACTGGACCCACTTCGCGGTTCTTCTTGGCAGTCGAGTGATGAACTGCTCCAGCACCACTCGGTCGGGGATGAGCTCGATGTTCCTTCCCTCAGCTAACAACCATATGCAGCAGGAGTCCCAGAGCTGCTAAGCCAACACAAAGGGTCGGCTGCTCAGGCTCCCCCGCGACCCGTTGGAGGTTGGCTCGTTTGAGATCGTTGAAGGACCAGGAGGTTCTCTACAGTCAGTTGCTGCACGGCCACCTGCACCTCCCCGGACAATAATGGTATCAACCGCACTGGCCACTGTTCTCTTGGCCACACCCCGATCTCTGTGGTTTTCTCTAAAAGATCCAGGAAAGCTTCAGGGTCATCCTGCGGCCCCATCTTATTCAGCAGCAGGTGGTGGGTTGCTATAGGTGATGCTGCTGCCTCGGCCTGATGTCGCTCTTAATGGAGGACGCATGAGAGGCGATGTCGTCCGCAAATGGTGTACTGGTCAGAGTTTGCATAGTGGCAGCGGTTCTCCAACTTTCTTCCTGGGTTTGAGCCCCAGTGTAACACTTTGTTCAGGGGTATAGAAGGAAGAGAATAGGGTCGGTGTGACTGTTCCTTAGTCTTTATTCAGTTATAAACAAAACTATTACAAAAATAGGTGTTGCGCTACAAGCGTTCTCAATCTCACGCTGAGTTTCGTCCCAGCACCGATAAGCTTCGCAGCTCACAGACTCTGGCCAAGTCTCTCTCTTCTGGCTTCTCCTCTCCTGAGCTTCTTTAAGTAGTCTCTCCACGCCAATTTTTTAAACGAGACCCAGGTGTTTGTCATTTGCACTTGGCCCACCATGTCCCCCTTGCCATAGTATGCCATAGTATGATTAAACATTTACTGGATTCCATAGAAATATTCCTTAACATTTGTTCATCAGTTATCATTCACATCCTTATATACACACCATTACTGTGACACAATGACTCATACAGTGTTATTAGATTTTATCATCACCTTTTTTTTGTATCTCATCTTTCTGCCAGAGCTAAATAAATTTCCTCACATAATTTAGGTGTCAGTGTCATTTTTCCCTCCGTGCTCAAATATATTACTTTTGAGAGATGGTTAATTAAGGAATAGCTAGGCAAATGCTTAATGAGGGGCAACGGAAACACACAGGGGTGTGAGCACGATGGAGATTCCAGAGTTGGTTTCAAAATAACGAATGACTAATTATTGAAATAGGCTCATTGTTTGTTTTGACATAATTTGTCACTAATTGGTAAGTCTGCAATGTGTGATGGCGGATTCTGTGTTTCTTCTTGATGTTTCAGAACGCAGAAGCAAGCTTCGACTTCAGCAGCAATGACCCATACCCGTACCCACGCTACACAGATGACTGGTTCAACAGGTCAGTGTCTTTTGGGGGGTATTTCAGAAAGCTTGGTTAACTTACCATTTGGTAAAACATAACCTCTGGGTTGATTTACCCCTAACACGCATACCGTGAGTATGTCGGTTCCAAAACACCTGAGAAGAGTAAGTTTAATCAACCTCCTACTGGTAACCCAGAGTTAATGTGTGTACATAAAGACATTTTTAATGGATCACCGATTTCACGAGTCAGAATGGAAAATGACAGTGAAAAAAAAAGGGAGTGACAGGTAGTTTTGGTTAGCTGGTAGTTTTAATGCATGCGTATGAAGAATTGAAGTCAATAATAATGAATAAAAAGCAATGCCACTAAAAAAATGAAAAAAATAACGTTATGTGTTTATGTTAAGTGGTTTTATGTTAGTTTGGGTGGCTTTGGTTAATTTGCAGCCCTGTTATAAAAAAAAAAAAAAAAACTATTACCGTCTTGGAGAGAGATGTGTAGGAGAGTATCTTGATATTGCCGTGCCGGTAGGGGTAAGTTAAGATTGATTGAGAAGTGTCAGATGTGCGATTCAGTCTTCTGATTGGTTGTTATACTCCGTGTTCATGCATAGTTGTGCTCTTATTGTCACATATTGCAAAACACATGTGAACTTGAACGTTGTCTTAGTTAAATGAAAATACATTACGGTAGAAGTACCCAATAGGCAAAAATAAAATAAAATTTGTGTAAATATGCATGGTATGAGTATTCTTACGGCCACACGATTAACGGCAAGACATTACAATACTATAACTTTGTCATTTAAATTTCTTCTCATCATATATAAAGTAATCTTTAAAAAACAAAACGTAAGGTCATACACTATACTTCACGGTGTCCACATTGTACAAAAAATGACCTGACGCAAAAACTGACGCATTTTTTTTTTCTCTGTGCTAAGCGCAGATCCGGGGTTTGTGTTAAATAAATTTACGAATCTTTTGAAAACCGATAACGCTCTTTCAAATAACCATTAGAAAATGAAAATACATCAATACACAGTCTTATAACTCTCTCCTGGCAAAAAACTTTGTAGAATTTGTGCCTCCACGTCTCAGTAACCTTCTGAAACACACTAACCCTGGAACATAACCTGCTACCGAGCAGGTTATCTTCAGAGACTAAGTTTCTGTGGTTACATTCATACCCAGAAAGTTACCTCCGTTTTTGGAACCGAAAGTTGAGGTTATCCACTAACTTACCCTTAGACTTACCCGGGTATGTCACATAACCTGCTTTTGGATTACACCCCTGAAGTGCTCCTCTTTGGGATCTTCAGGTGAAAGTAGCAAGAAACAGTCATGTAAAAAATATGGAGTGGGCACAGTTTATGCAATAGCTTGAATATTTACTAGTTTACAGCATTGAATGTGACTCATCCAGCTGGAATTTAATTTGAAATATTAACTAATCAACACAAAAATAACTTTAAGATAATCTCTCTCTCCCTGCATGACTGTCCATATTCATTATATTCACTATATCATTATTTCATATTTATTTTACACTACCATTGGATTTGGGGATAGTACGTTTTTGAAAGAAGTCTCTCACCAGTCTCTAATCAGTAAGTATGTGTTCATACTTGGCGTCTTTTTCACAAAAGCTATTTTTTTTAGTAAAATAAAAAGCTGGCATGCGTCTTTTGCTGCTGTAACAATAGCTGCAACAGGAGTCTAGTGTGTGCTGCAGAAATCTCGAAAAATTGGTTCATGCATTGGCTTTTGAAGTTAACAGGGAGGTTAATCTCTGTTCACAATGAGGTTTGTGGGTGCGAGACATTACACAGGGAAGAAAACAGTATGGTGCTTATAGCAGTTTAGTCTAGGAGCTCTGGTTGGATGATGCACCGTTTGTATGATCTACTGCATCTACCGGCTGTCTCCTCCATATTTGATTGATGTTTTTGTTGACTCACCACTCACTTGTCATTGGTCAGCTGTCAAAACATAGCTTGGTGTATAGTTTATTTATTATTATTAGTATTATTATTATTTTTTTTACTTTGAAAAGATGCTGTTATCTGCAGATGAAGATGCCAAGAGTGGTGTTTTAAAAAGACATTTTTGAATACAGTTTACTCCATAGGATTATAATGTAAAAAATGCTGGCAGCTTTAAAAAAATGCTCAAGAATAGATCAAGAATAAAGTATATATATATATATATATATATATATACATTTAAAATTATGTTGTGCCAACCAATATATTGTTCAAAAGAACAGCATTTATTTGAAATAGAAATGTTTTGTATCCTTTTATTCAATATGATTTATGTACTTTCAGTGTTCTGTGTAATTTAAAATATGAACAGAGAGAGATCTTACTTGCCCCAAACTTTTGAACACTAGTATACACTACATGTCTTGTAAGATGCAAGATTACTCAGAGTATGCTGAAGGCTGTAGCTGGGAGTGGGCTGGCAGAGCATTGACCTGTGACTGTGTTTCTCAGCAGTGGTTGGATGAAGGACTCCTTGCCTCTCTGTATTGATTTTCCTTACACGTAGCCCCATTAAGTCATCTCTGACTGGCTCTCAGCCCAGCTGCATTAACACAGCGCTGAGCCTCTCCTTCTGCACTCTTATCAGAGCAGTGTAGGCCTGACCAAACCTTCGCCCAGAGGTGAAGATTAAGAGCAAAACTGTGCTGTCATTTCATGTCCTGTTTCTAAACCAGAGCCACTGCTAACTCTGATGAAGGAGTTAATAATCAGGAGATTCTGATGCTTTTTGCGATTCCAATAGTTTTAATAGTTAAATTATTGCTTTCCTCCGCTCTCTTTGAAGAAATCATTTGATCTTCTGCTCTGCTGCGTATTGTGAAACCGAACAAATTCGATATTTATGTGAGTGGAGGAGTGTGGACAAGAAAGAAACAACAATCTCAGTATAAAATATGTCCCAGTTGCTCAAGAGTGTGATAGACTCTCTCTAAATGCCTGAGCTGAGCTGGATGTGGTTTTATTCAGGGATCTATCCCTAAACACGTAAACGGTTTAAAGGAACTGCTCACCCCAAAATGAAATTTGGTTAAAAATGTGCTCACGAGTAGATGAGCTGTAAATGAGTTAGTTTCTTCATCAGATTTGGAGAAATGTGTCATTTGCATCACTTTCTCACCAATAGATGCTCTGCAGTGAATGGGTGCCGTCAGAACGAGAGTCCAAACAGCTGACAAAAACGTAACAATACCACATTAGTCTGATTAAACCTAATTTAAAAGCAATATTCTCTCTTGAGAGAGAGACAGAATTCCCAGCTTTATATAATATATATATAATATATGTAATGAAATATATCATGTTTTCTTGGATTGGCAACAGAGCTGTTTAATGTGGAGGTTTGTGCACATATTTCTCCTGAGTTTGCATGTATGTATGTATGCATGGTGGACAGAAGGTGCCCTATGGGAGGAAGGTCAGTAAAGCCTTCTGTCAGCGTGCTGCACTGCTCAAACAGCATGCCATTACACCTTCAGAGAAGCCCATTTTGCCAAAGACATGGACACGAATGCTAAGAGCTGCTTGCTATTATGGGGAATTATTACGGTACTCATTAAATTACAGTACATGTTTTGGTTTGTGTTGATATTTGTGCATTTCTGGTTTTTGCATGCAATAATATAAAAGCTGTATTCATGACAGATGCAGAAATTACGTAACCTGTATTGATTTGCGAGGACAATTCTGAATACAGTATACTACAGATAAACCTTGGCATAATTAATATTTTGAATGCGGCACATCAAGGACAGACATAATCTAATAGAAGAAAGACAAGTGGCTCTTGTGTTTTTCCAGCCTGGGTTGCGGGTGTGAAGCATGCTGGGGCGTGTGCTGAGAGCAGCAGTAATATCATCTGAGCTGCAGACTCACAGCACAATCAGACGCTTATATATAAATAGAAACGCTGTCTGTCTGAGAGCAGGGGAGGAGGCTCTGTTCTTTAGCAGCTCATCTTGGGCGTTTGAGGCTTGTTATTTAAGCAGGGCAAGGGTCGGAATCAATAAGTTCATTTATGCACATGGATTCAGATTACTATCGGAATATAGTCAAGTGTCATGAATGCATTGACCCTATGACTATTCCCCCATTAAGCCAATATTCCAGTTTCCTTTAGGAGTCTAAAAGGTAAACATCCTATTGCTGTTGTAATGGAATATTCAATGATATGTCCATACAAGCCTTTTTTGAACGCTGCATGATACAGGCAATTTCTGATGGACGGATTCTGAATATGCACAAATAAAGAAATATATTTTGCAATGGAGCAAAGAATTGCAGCGAAATCTGAATAATGACCTTAATTAACCTTAATGTACATTTTGTTTTGACGAGGAACAGAATGAAACTGTGGTCATTTGCTGAAAGTCTTCTCAGTTCTCATGTATAGATTCCATAGGTGAAAACCATTGAATTTAAACAGTTATTTAAATAGTTCACCGTTACTGTTATCAGTGTTTAGATGGTCTTTAGATGGGCTCTTGACTCTGAAAGTGGTCCAGTTTAAGGGCTGTCTCAATCGCGAAAACCTTCCAGTTTATTTGAAAGTTTGCTTCCTGAAAAATCCCACAATGCACCTTTCCTTGCTTCCTTACCTGAAGTAATGTCACATTTCTGAAACGTGAAATATAAACCACACAAGACAAGATGATTAATATGATGACACATGACACATGAGATTTAAAAAGACAGACTGTTTTTTAACATATTTAAAAATAAATTAGCTGTTGCTAGACAGCTAATGAACACATTTAATTATCATGTAACAGAATGATGTTTAAAGATGAATAATATCAAAAATGGAAATGTGTCAATTTTATTCTAGCAGCATCACACACATTTCTGAAGTATCTCTCCGTGCTGCTTCTGTAAAGATATACAAATACACCTCCTTTGTGTATACATAACTTCATAACATCTGTCAATCTCAAATCTACTGTTTGGCCTAGTGATAGAGCTTTTGGATCACTTCGAAACCTTTTTTGTATCATTTGTGTGGAACACTTATCAAATTATCAAAGTCAGGCGCTTTTAGTAAATGGGGCTTTGTTATGTCACAACTGTTATAAGAACATTAAACATTAAAAAATGAAATATTAATAAATTCAAGGCACAAGGCCTCATCAATTTGACACAAAACTATGACTATATTTATAATTATTATAATTTTATTTTGTCATATTCTTGAATGTTTTTAATGAAAACTTTGTTTTCAAGAATAGCTAAGCAATTCATTATGTTTGCATATTCGTTATTAGAACAATTTGTTAGCACAACCTATTTGGGATTATTACTATGAAATTAAATATTCTTCATAACAAAGTTTAAGTTAAAAGTTAAGAAAAATGGAATTAGCCTGTAGTCTATAGATTCTTTAGGCTAATCTGAGCCTGACCTGTTGGTCGCAAGCACCTTATTATGACTTTACGTATTATATTTAAGTTTAAAATTAAATGTAAAAATAATGACAGTGTCGTGTTGCGTTATTGTGAAATGACGTATGCCTGTCATTACCAGTTAAAATGCGTGTTTGTTTAAACGCAATGTGTGCACTTTTTACACCTACAGTAATTTGTCCATATTTTACTAGGTGTAATTCATATGAATGAGCACACCTAACCCACTACAACGTACAAAAATAGTGCAAAATCATGATTTATAGTGCAAATACATTTTATGAGCACATGCGTTCTCTGGGATCAAACCCATGATTACATATATTGGTATAACGCAATGCATTACTTAGCTACATAAATCCGGAGTTAGGAAGCAGGTAAAAGGGGACAAAATATTATGAAAATGTTACGCTCTGATAGGTCATATGACCCATATGGGCGTATTGGTTGGAGGACAGCTATGAAAAACTAAATTAGCCAATCTATAGATACATTTTAGTTTTTCATAGCTTTTTAAAAATTATGCTTGAAAATCTTTAAAATGAGGGTAATCACTGACAAAATTTAGGCTATACTTTTACAGTGAAAACATTTCCTGGCGTCAGTCGCAAGTATTAAACATTTAAAAAAGTCTTTGTGAAAACTGGCACCGACTGGTTTTTGAATTCTAAGACTATAATCTTTAGGCACCACACACTATGTGACTTTTTTTGCAGATTGTGTCCAACTAAACCAAATTACATTAATAATCCACCTGACAGTCGTGTAGTGTGTTTTCAGCTTCAAGGATTTTTATATTTAGCTTGTTCTATATTTCTGTTTACAGTAATTGTTATATCACATGAAATCATTTTGAAATATGTGATGTGTTTTTCAGTCATGGCACCAGATGTGCTGGAGAGGTGTCTGCGGTTTCTAACAACAACATCTGTGGGGTGGGCGTGGCCTACAACTCCAAAGTAGCAGGTACGTCTCTGATAGTCTCTGACAGATGAGATCTCAGGCAAATCGTCTTAAAGGTAGAGGAGAGTAGGTGTCACTGTCAGGGGCAGGATCAGAAAAGAGCCGTATAATAGAGAAATTTTTAGTGGATGCTACTGAAATACTGCTGCTTTTGTGTGAAGATGAATTTAGAAATAATCAAATGGCCTTTATACTAAATTTCATATATATATATATATATATATATATAATACTGATATTACTCTTTCTGTACTGACTGTTGGATTGTACACTGCAAAAAAAAAGCTTTCTAAAACTAGATTCAACTAGATTGTTCAAAATGGTTGTTTTTCTGAAAACAAGACAGTAATTATTTCTTGTTTAGAAAATTCTTCTTGGTTTCAGAATTGTAAGTTATTTTGGCTGGAAACAAGACAAAAAAATATAGTCTTAAAAAGCGTTTTTTGCAGTGTTCTGGAAACAACTCTTATAATACCAAGAACGTCTCTAGGTTACGTATGTCGAGTGCGCTCCTAACCTCAGTGGAAGACCAGAGGACTCATATGACATGCTATTGGCATCCACTATCCAACAGCTTAAAGTCTGCTTGGTTGCTGGAAACCCCTTCTAGGGTGGACTGAAGCATACGAGCAATTGCTCTGACTTTCTCCACAGGGCAGCTCTGTGGACATATAAACAGTTAACTTCTGCTGACCAGGCTCCCTGAAGGGAGGAGGGTTGAAGGCCTGTAGTACTACTGGCTGAGGTGTGACCGTAGGTACCTTGGGACTGTGACCCACTCGCGGGTACAGAAAGGCTTTTGCCATACCAGGCGCAAAGTCCAAATGGTCCATTGAGAGGACCTAAAGGTCACCTACGTTCCTTAGAGAACACAATGCTAGCAAAAGTGTGGTCTTGATCGTCAGAAAACGATCAGAGATCTCCTCTATGGGCTCAAATGGTGGCCCACAGAGGGCCTCTAACACAACAGCCAGGTCCCAGGTTGGTACCCAGGAACGTACCGGAGGCCTCAACCTCAGCACACCATGGAGGAAATGTATGACCAGGGTTTTTTACACATTGTGTGTCCACCAGGAGAGTGGTGTGGTAAGTCGATATTGCCGCCATGTAAACCTTCAAGGTAGAGTTGGTGGCCCCAGTAGAGAATCTAGCCTGCAAGAACTCCAGAACTGTACCAACCGGGCAGCTGACTGGATCTTGCTGGCATTCTCTACACCAGAAAGTGAACAACATCCTCTTCAGGGCATATAGTTTCCTCGTAGATGGAGCTCTGGATTGGAGGATGGTCTCAACAACCTCGGTTGAAAGGCCTGTGGCTAAGAGTTGTGTCCCCTCAGAGGCCACACTCTCAGTTTCCACCACTCCGGACGAGGGTGCACTATGGTGCAGGGGCATTGTGAGAGGAGGTCCCTCCTGATCGGATTCTCCCATGGGGAGCTGTCTAGGAGGGACTTCAGGTCCGAGAACCTGTACCATGGCCACGTCTGTACCATGGCATCCAGCCCTACTGGGGCTGGATGATCTAGAGAATACCATAGAGGACATTGCACATTTTCTCTCATCGCGAAGAGGTCCACTTCTGCCTGGTAAAACATTCTCCAGATCTGCTCCACTACCTCTGGGTGGAGCATCCATTCCCCCTGGGGCTCAGCCACCGTCTTGACAGGATGTCTGCTCCTATGTTTTGATGCCCGGGAATATAGATGGCTCTCAGTGAGAGGGATCTGTCCCAGGCCCACACAAGGATCTGGTGTGCCAGCTTGTACAAGGGGCAACTGACGTGTTGTCGGTGCGCACCAACACGTGTTGATCTCTTACGTCTGTGAAGAACTGTTTGAGTGATCGAGACACGGCCAGCATCCACACTACACCAAGAAAATCGGATCTCTATGCTGGAGAAAGCACACTGACCCCAGTCATTTCATATGAACGAGTACGACATCTCAATGTCTCTTTGATTCGCTCGCCGACTGCGCTAAAATCAGCCAGTCATCGATACAACATGCGAGGTGAGGGTGCAAGGCGACCTAGGCCTTCCTGTAAGGAGGATGGATCTGTACGTGAAGTACTTGTCTTTTAGATATATCATGACAAACCAGTCCTCGGACCTGATTTGTGACACCACCTCCTTGACAGTGAGCTTCCTGAACTTCAGCTTTATCACTGAGCAGTTCAGTAGCCTGAGATCTAAAATGGGCCTCAGCTCCCCATTCTTCTTAGAACTAAGAAGTAGCCACCTCGATGGCCTTCTTTTTCAACTTCTCATTTCATAACCAGAGTCTGCTTAGACCCCCTCTGTCTACAGTGCGCAGGACCCAATAAGACCCATTTGGCAGTGGATCACCGCTAAATAGTCTATTCGGAGACTGATCTCAGATTTTTTCTTTAAGTCATGGAAAGAAGCAGCAAACACTCAAATAACAGATATTTACAGAGTTCACTTGTTTTCAGGATTGACTCAAAGTCTGTTCACATCTCTGTAATTAGACTAGTGTGCTCAATAATGTCCCTTTGACCTTATTATGTATATTTAAATTATACTGTGTTGTAAATAAAAAACAAATCATATTAAAAAATAGTTTTTTTCAATCTCCTCACATTCTTTCTTACCTGCCTTACCTGACACTGTCACTAATGGGCCATTAGGGGAGGGGTCTTTGTCTCTTCAGGTGAGAATCACTGAATATTAATGGCCATTCTCAATCCCATACAGACTTTCGGACACAAAACATGTCTTTTAAAAATTTAAAACACTATATTGTTTTCTGTGAATAAGTATTTGAAATAATTTTCACATAATTCTGAAGTAAATGTTCTATCCTAATAGACTGGTTACTGAAATAACCACAAATATTAGAGCATGTCAAAACATCCCAGGGACCCCAAAATCACCTCAGACACCAGAGGGTTAAGCTAGAACAAACACACACAAATACTTTTGCTGAATGACAAAAAGCTAATTTGCCGGAAACATTTCACATGCTTTTATGCTTCCTGGCCAGTAACGTCACCTGCCTATGATGAATTAATCATTGGCTGATTTCACACATGATTCAGAGCGGTCACGCTGAGGGCGTTCCCATGCGTTTCATCGACGCAACTCGAGTTCCTGAAGAGGAACAATGGATGCTATCAAGACAGTGTTGTTGTTTTTAAAATACTTGCATGCTTTATCAGGCTTGTTCTGTGCAGTCAGTAGTGATGAATGACTTTGTCTCTTAGCCTAATGGAATATCAGTTCAATTGATAATTTCTAGCTTTCCCCTCTTCCACAACATCCAGCAGCCAGCACCAACAGTAGCATCAATAAAAACATCATTTACGCTCTGCAGTGCATTGATTTTTTTTCTTTTCAAAAGGCCACAAAAGAAAAGGCGAGTAACTAGCAGCCATTGAATGTCTTCACAAAGGGACACACACATGACTCTAGTTTAAGCTGACAGAAGGGTTTCCTCCAGGAAGAGGTCAGGATGAGGACTCATACATGGATTTAAGCTTTAAGATGTGCACAATACGTATTTAGTGTGTATTTAGAAAACACTGTATACAGTGTAGTGTTGCAGCAACTGTGGAGATATCACTAAACTGTCTGATTTATTTACAGCACACATTAATGTAGTTGGGTGTAAAGCTTTGTGCTTCAGATGCAATCAAAAACATTTATATCAGTGCATCTCAAAATGTTTGACTTCACTGGCTCCCTATTGTCCACAACATTATTTGAAGGCCCCCTCACCATATTTTAGAGCTAAGTATGACTAGAAAGATGTACTGTATATTCATTATAAAAATAACCAAATACTAAGAATTAGTTTTAGTTCCTGGTTCTTGGTCAGTGAATGTTTAGTGTATCAGTGCATTATTTAGGATGCAGCTTTGAACTTCTTTTTTAAAATAAAATTCTCTCTCCTGCAGGCATTCGTATGCTGGACCAGCCCTTTATGACGGACATCATCGAGGCCTCGTCCATCAGCCACATGCCACAGGTTATTGATATCTACAGTGCCAGCTGGGGTCCCACCGATGACGGAAAGACAGTGGACGGACCGCGGGAGCTCACCCTGCAGGCCATGGCCGAAGGAGTCAACAAGGTACCTCACGCTTACGTACAAACCACAGAGGCTTCTCACAGGACAAGCTAAAGTAGAAGAAAAAAATTCCTTGGTCTCGCTGTCACTTTAGATCAACTTTAACACCAGACACCTGGAAAAATAATGCTGCATTTCAGACATAATGCAGTTCAACATAAGTGTATTTAGAGTAGTCATGGTTTATTACATCAAAAATGTAAAAATTACATAATAAATATATACAGTTCACACACATATATTATGTATATAAAAACACACACATTCATATTAGGGCTGAATGATATTCTGTGTTGACATCAACATCGCGATGCGTGCATGAGTGATAGTCACATCGCCGGAACATACGATGTAAAGGGTAGAAGCCTGTGGTGTATTAAGAGAACGGTAGCACACAGTAAACACGAGTTTTAGCACGGATGTATAGCCAAATTACACTGTAGCCTTATTCGGACGGGACTAGTTTTCTAAACTACTGTACGCGTGAGCTTCGATTCTTATCACCTATCTTCATATACCATTTGGAATGCATTGGTATTAATTGCACAAAACCTGCACGTTGACAGACTTGCGCGTCACTAGCGAGTTTTGTTTATCCTGAAGCGTCTGATCGCGGCTGCGGATAAATGCGCTTGCATTTTCTAATGCTTTTATACAAAACTGATAAACACACCGTCAGTTATGTTTTCAGAGCAGAGCAAAACATCTGATATATGGAAAGAGATCCGTGCATTAGTCTGAATGCAGCCTGTTAAATGTATATGATCACATCAGTAATAATCAAGCGGCAATAATGCAGAGGGAAAAAAGAAAAATCCAACTTTTAAAAGACAAGACTATTTCTGTAAACTTTCGATGATTAAAAAAAAAGTTAATTTTGCACAAAATAAATGTGATTTAAAATGTAGCCATGTGCAGTAATCCTAAATGAGAATGTGATATTCTCCTGGTTTCACAGACAAGGCTTAAGCTAGTCCTAAAGATTAAAATGCATGTTTGAACTGCTTCTACTCAAAATATCTTGCTCTGAAACATCTTAAAATTTTGTAAAAGATGCATTAATATCTTAATTTAACTAAGGCCTAGACCTGGTTTAAGATAAGCCATGTTTGTGAAACTGGGCCATTGTGTTGATAATAATAATCGTATTGCATTGAATTGTGAAACCAAGATTCACACCCTACTTTTAAGATGGCAGTACTGACACACAGATATCTCAAATATAATAGGTAGCACACAGATTCTGAATGCCTTCGGCAGATCTTTAATGAGCCATTTTAATCTAGATTAATTTCAAAATTAATCTAAATTAATCTAGATTAAAAAAAATTATCTATGACCACCCCTAATTTGTATACATTACAATATATATCACAGGAAAAAATATATTGTAATTTTTTTCCCAATATTGTGCAGCCCTAATTCATATACATACATATATATATATATATATATATATATATATAAGAAAAATACGTGGTTTATACATGAAATATATTTATTTAAAATATAAATTGTATGAATATAAACACGTAAATACATAAATACACGTTTGGGTTCAAATGCAAACAGTGTTTATTAAGTCTCAGACAGACAAGGTCGAGCACCAGCAAATGGAATCAGTAAAGGCATAGACAGTAGGGTAAACGATAAACAAGATCCGGGAACAGACAGAGGTCAGCAACAATAAATCCAAATGACAAAATAGACAGAAAACAAAAACATGAATGAGATACGAGAACAGGTAGACAGTGTAATGAACCGCAACATGACAAACACTAATGGGGCTTGTATACAATAAGAAGTCTGGGTGGAAACAAGGAAGGTGGAGACAACAGATTCATAATAAAAGTCTGGGAATGACAAGCAGAGACAAACACATACAAGAGGAGTCCTGGGGCTGGAATGCCATAGGCATATATATATATATATATATATATATATATACACACACATGCATACATTTAGCTAAATAACAGATTTTTTTAAAAATAGTATTTTTAGTCTTGTGCTAATACAGTTTAATTTAATTTTTTTTTTTTAATTCAGACTACAAGCATTCAAAGGCATCTATGCTGTTGCATCCATGCAGCCTTATTACAAAATAGTTTTGACTCCCCAAGACCCTCTAGGAGTTCTCCCAAATATGTCAACCTTGTAAAGTCTCCTTGTGTCACACTAAACGTGTCATTTAGATGCATATTTTCCGTCCGTGACTGCTGCCTTCACAAATTGCCTCGGCTAATAGGTATAAATGGTGCCTAGCGCTCTTTTGCTGAGCAGGATTTATGAGGCCGCTCCACTTGTCAAGTCAAGGCATCGCACAAAGTAACCGCTCTGTGTTTTGAGAAGCCCTTTGCAATTGAAATCAGATTGGATGAGAATAGCAGTGATGGGTGAAGACTATCTGTCCCTCAGGCTTCCTCACAGCTCTCAGAGAGGACTGAGGTCGAGCCTGGGAGTAATACTGAGTGCTGTTTAATCATTATGAGGGTCAGACAGCAAACACTTCTTGCATGTTTTGTTTATTTATTTGTAGGGTGCCACACAGGGTGCTCATAAAAATGCCAGATGCAGTGTCAGTTACCACATAAAATCATCTTGACTTGTCGGTCACAATTTGGGGCTACTGTACATGGAAATACATGGAGCATTGCAGCAAACATATAAAAATATAAAATATCCAATATTTTAACCTTGGTGTCATATCTTATGATTATGTGCAAAATGCACACAATGCTAAAAGAAAGAGGACAAAACTCCAGAATTAATGTCGTTGAATCTGTAGGACAGTCTTCACATTTCTGTTTCAAACCCAACCTGGTCTCATAAAATATGCTCCTGTAACTTTTTGTGCAACACTGTTTTTATGTGCCTTACTGCACGTTTTGCTGCAGTTTCAAATAGAAAGTAGTGCTAAAGTAGTGCTAAAACACAGATTCAATGTGAACCCTGCCACGTTTTTATTATGTTGATATAGGTACATATTGTGGTGGCTCAGAATTGAAATATGGACTGTTGCTACTTGAAATGTTTTCAAGCAGAGCTCGCACTGATGTTGTGGGCGTGTACATGTCGCACGACTCGCACGTGGATGATTGTAATAACGATAGCGCGTTAAGCTCGGGGGCGCAGTCAAATTAACTATAATGAGCTCTAACCATGAAAACGAACATGGAGTTACAACATGTTAACTTTCGACAGCACTAACTTCATTTTAGAGTAGACATATACAGCTTTCTGTAGATATGTCTGTGAGTCACGTTTTCTCATTTTATTGATGTGTTTTAATCTGAACATCACAGAGACAGAGACAGCAGAGAACGCACCCTGTAACTTTTCTTAATTTACCAAAAGCAGAATGTTTTGTTGCTATTGTGAGTGTATACAAAAAAATAGACCCTTTACAGATTAAAATGCTGTATTACTCTTGTGTGCGATCATATATGACAGAGATCTCAGATGGTTAATGCTCTATCATGTTGGAAATATGCCCTACACTAAATTCAACCCTAAAACTACCTGATATCATTAGCAAAGCTGATGCATAAAGGCATTTGTCGATGCAACCGTGTCATTTCAACAGATTTGAACTACAGGAGCTCTGGTTCAGTCCTGTGTAACAACGGGTTCATTGTTGCACAGGACTGAACCAGAGCTCCTTGTTTCTCGTACATCACTGTACTCTGTGAGCTTACCGAACAAACCTATGAAATCTATGAAAACACATAGATATGAAGCTGGATAGGTGTGATGCTAATATTCAGAAGCATCTGTTTTCAAATATTCCAGCATATTAATATTGTTTTGAAGTCATAGCATGATATTCTTCAAGTAATTGTGTGAAAATTTAGCCTTTATTAATCAAAACTCACAGTCACCTTTGTCTTGCTTTATGGGAGATTTGTAAGGCACTTTACTGTGAAGCCACTTTGTTTGAGTGAAAAGCAACCATACAAATGCAGCCATAAACTTTTTAGACTTTTGACTGAACTCAAATCATGCAGCTGTTTGAGGAGAGCTGTGCTTTTACTGTTCCTAGCAATCAGGCCTGGCATTTTCACCTGGCAGCTGATAAAAAAGGTCCCACAAAGTTGTGTTGAAGGAGGACCCCTAGTCATTCTTGAGAGCAGAATATCACAGGGACTTTGGGCACTATAAGAAATCGTGTGTGCTGTAGCAATGTGAAACTACTCATAATTCATACAGAAGTCAATGTCTAACACTGCATTGTGTACAAAGCTGCACAGACGGTTCTGTTCATGCACTTTGACCAATCGTTTCTTTAATCTGGAAGAAATTTTCTCCCTCCCACAAACAAAACAAACAAAGCTTATTACATGTCCAGACTGTAGTACCAGACAGCGTGGAGGGGGTAGACCAACCGGCAGCATTACAAATGTCCTGGACTGGGACACCTGCTAGATAAAACCATCCCTCTTATGGAGTGGGCTCTGACTCCCATCAGCGAGGGGAGATCAGAGGAAAGAACAGATCGTGATTGTCCCGACAATGCAATGACTGATAGACTCTTTGGCGGACCGACCCACACCAGTAACTGGTCAGACTTCTCCACAAGGCTGCCGTTTGTGTACTTCTACTGGTCAGGATCCCCGAAGGGAGGAGGATGAAATGCCTGTAGCTCAATCGGGCGAGGTGCAGCGGTAGTAGGACCTTTAATATGAAAACCGCACAAGGGTGAGAAAATTTTGCCAGTCTGGGCGTAAATAAATCAGAGGGCGCTACTAAAAGGGCCTGAAGGTCTCCTACTTGCTTGAGAGAAGAAATTGCTAGCAAGAACGTATTCTTTAGTCTTTTAGATGGCAATCAGAATCTCCTCTTATGGGCTCAAAGGTGGTTTACACCGAGCCTGTAGCTCAGGTATCACGTAGGGACACGAGAGTGTACAGGAGGTTTCAACCTCGATGCACCTTGGAGGAACTGTACTATCAGGTGGTATCTACCAACTGTTTGACCATCTAAAGAGAATGGTAAAACTGCAAAAGCTGCAGTATGCACTTTGAAAGTAGAGTGGGACACCCTGTGGAAATCTAGCCTGCAGATATTCAAGAACTGTACTAACTGGACAGCTAGCAGGGTCATGCTGGCGACTTCTACACCATGAAGTGAAGAACTTCCATTAAGGTAGTACTTTTTCCTCGTAGAGGGAGCTCTAGCGTGGAGAACGGTCTCTACCACATTTTCCGGTAGACCGGCTTCTAACTATTGTGCCCTTCTGGGCCAACGTCCCTGGGCCTCAGCCCTCGAATCTGACGTGCCAGTTCGTACAGTGGCTAAATCTGCAGAGCCTGCTGGTGAATGACTTACAAGACCACTTTAGTGCTGTCGGTGCAAACAAACACATGATCTGATCGATATGGGAAAAGGTGTTTTACTATTTGAAACACAGCTAGCATCCCGTCCACAGACCGTGGGCTGTTTTCAAACCGGTGAGCACATCTGTCGGCCAATTTAACTGGCAACAGGAGCTCGAAAAACCAGGCCCATTTTCAGAAGCTTCTGTACATATCTGAGGCTCGCACACATATTCGGGAGGCCTTGATCTTTATACCTGGGTTACATATCAGGGAACTCTCCTTGGTTCTGAGCCACTACTGCAGGGATCTCGAATATGGCAGGCTGAACATTTCACGACTGCTATCGGACTCCCAAGTCAACTCACTGTATGGCAGTGAGTGACTGCCTTCACTTTCTTGACTTATTTGAGAATCCAATCTACTCGAGCAGGGAACCTTTACATTGCCCACATCATAGACGACTCTCGAACCACGCCTATATGAGTGGACTTCTGACTGGAAAGAGCACACTTTCTCTGCCTTCAGTCTGAACCCTGGAGCACAACTCGATGCCCGGTCGCTAAACTCTGTGTCTGCTGAGCTTTCTCTTTCTCTTGCATCAGCGTGTAGTTTTGAATACACATAACCTAAAGCCACAATGGAGCTAAGGCTGTATTTATTACTTTAGTGAGTGTCTAAGGCGAAAGTACTAGTTCTACGGGAGGAACCTGATAACGGCTTGCTTGACCCCAAAGCAAGCCTCAGAAAAACTCCTGTGAGAAGGATGGATGAACACATTTGGTCTACTAAGTGTGTGTGTTTTAGATCTGATGCTACATGGCAGTCCTTGGACCTGACTCGTAGAAGCACTGACCTAGGTCTTTGTGAGCAGACTGAACTTCAGAACACGGGCTCTTACTCCACTGGAGGAGCCAGCTCTATTTTTAGAAGAGAAAAACTTCTCGTTCCATAACCACCTGCTTGTGCACACACGGTAACACTGCTATTTAGTCGCAGCGGAGGAAAATAAAACTAAAGTTTTTCTTTGTGTAGATTGGGGAAAAACGGTAGGCTCCGGTGTGGAGGTGGTGGCCGAGCGCACAGCAGACGCTCATCGAGCATACTTCTTTCTGCTGCAGCATGCGTTTTGGCGGGCCAGTCAATTTTTAATTTCTGGACTGCCCTGGTAACCACCTCCAACAGCTCCTCGAATTTTATAGACTCATTGACACTCTCACCTTCGTCCTCCTCGGACGAAGAAGCAGGGGCTTGTGATCTCGGCTGGGCTGGAGACAATGGCCGATCGGTCTCCATAGCCTCAGCGAGATCACATCGGGAGCCCCGCTCCGCCTCAAAGGCAGCGGGACCTGAGCCGCGAGACTCACCAGTGAAAACCCCCCTCGGTAAAGAGGGCTTTCCGGGATCGGAGTAGTCTCAGCGACAGCAGTTCGCAGTGCGGACAGCTTTTATCTGGCCCAGCCAAACTGTCTGCTGTGTGCTCTGATCCCAGGCAAGCAACAGAGAGTGTGTGTGTGTCGCCATCCGTGATAAATCTATTACACACACTTTCTAAACCCCCGTTGCCCGCCCTTGCCCTTGCTTGTCCTTTTCATATTAATTAAACAAATGAAAAGTGTGCAGGAACGAAGGGAAACAGATACAGAGCGGGGCTCTTACTCCACTGGAGGAACCAGTCAATGTATTGCTTCAAGTGAGGTCTCACAGTCACTCGTTTTTGTAAAACACTCTATTTCTCACAAACACACTTTTTGGGGATGGGAAAAAGGATTTTTCACTCAACACAGACAGGAAAATAGACAGACTGGTACAGAGAGCGCGTTCTGAACAGCAGAAAGCAAGTGCTAGCAGGCACCATGTGCCTTATATACTTCCTGGTCTGACGTCACCACCCATGACGTCGCGCGCATTCAGTGGACGATGGTACAGCAGATTCAGAGTGTGTCACACAGTAGATGTTCCCATAGCATCTTCGGACGCAGTGGGAGTTCCCTGAAAAAAACAGCAGTGCTAAAAGCGCAACCGTTTGTTTGCATCACACAATCAGCTCCATATATATGGCTTTTCCTTTAAAGCAAAATTGCTCGGTAGCTTAACTAGTATGTGGAGTGTGGAGTCCCATATTTCACAAGTCATGATAACTGAAATTAAAGACTAGTCTAAGTGAGATAAAATGTTGTGGTTGATTCAGCAAGTGTGTTTTAATGTTAAAACTAACACTTACTGTAGCTGGTACGAAACTGTGCCAGATTAATGTTAATTAATTAATTGCAAGATGCACAAGAAGCAACAGTTAGAGTTGAAGAAATAAGATGCCTTTTTTTAGTCTCTGGCATTTCCTCAGCTCAAAAAATGACTTAGTATAGGTTTGAGGTTGATGAAGTCCAAATTGTTTTCACCCTAGCAATGTATTAAACAAGCTCTGTGTAATTGTGGTTTTATTGTATTACACTATTGAGACTTCATTTCTCATATTAGCAAACAAGTTTCATTAGCTCCCCGACAAGTCACATTTATCACACATAAGATTGGGATTATTAGATCCTGAATGAGTCATTTTGATATAATATTGAAATTATGAGAAGTAGTAAAGTTTCTGTAGCGACTGCATGATGTGAAAGCACCATCTTATTTTCTTATTTGTTTACTCCAAAGAGGATGATGCCCAGGGGTCTGGAAGCACCGTAATCGCCCCTCGATGTGTTAGCATGGTAAATCACCACATACTGCTCAAATAACCATAATCAAGTACCCTTTTAAGATCACAATTGCACTGTACAAATTTCCTCCTGTCAGGTGCCTGCCACTGTAAAACACAAAGACTAAAGAAAAGAGTGCTGTTGCATTCAGCTAAAAGCGTCAAAATTATATGTTCAGACGAGAACCTTAAACACAATGGCTGTGTCTGAATTATCGACACTTGGAGGAGAGCTTGTAGTCTTTAAAAGGTCTCGAAACGCCTCTCTGATGTCTCCATTGAATTACTGGTGGTTATGCGAGTGTAATTTTTATGATAAATGGAGTAAATCTGAAAGGCTCTTGAAAAGAAATATCAAAGAGCGTGGTCTGCTCCTTATTGTGGTGTAGCAGGCGTAAGTGGCACTCGTAACCATGCTGTTTTTCTGTGTCCGACAGGGCCGAGGTGGGAAGGGCAGCATCTATGTGTGGGCCTCCGGAGACGGTGGTAGCTATGACGACTGTAACTGCGACGGATACGCCTCCAGCATGTGGACCATCTCTATTAACTCAGCCATCAATGACGGACGCACTGCGCTCTACGATGAAAGCTGTTCCTCCACCCTCGCCTCCACCTTCAGCAATGGCCGTAAACGAAACCCTGAAGCAGGCGTGGTGAGTGTGTGTGTGATTCCTACATACAGGTCCTTTTCAAAAAATGTGCATATTGTGTTAAAGTTCATTATTTTCTGTGATGTAATGATAAACATTGGACTTTCATATATTTTAGAGTCATTACACACAACTGAAGTAGTTCAAGCCTTTTATTGTTTTATTATTGATGATTTTGGCATACAGCTCATGAAAACCCAA
>JAUYWG010000047.1:2286265-2297209 GCA_034779775.1 Enteromius afrohamiltoni | reverse complement strand
ACATGATTTCTTAATGCCTGTTGAACATAACAGAGACATTTTATGATCATTACAATACATTTCTTACATACGGTACCTTAAACCAAGTTGCTTGACTGTTGTTTTTTGTGATTTTTAGCAGAAATATTTACATTTAGATATTTAGCTATGAAAGCAATCAAAATCAACAAAAGAGCAATGAAATGCAAGTGCTATGACAAGACTCATTTAGCCCAGCATAGTACACATCATCATCAGAAAGATAAAAAAATCAGAATCCTGCTTTATAATTAGTGGCGTTAACAACTATGTACTTACATCAAAAAATAAGTATGATGTACTTACTTTGGTCATATTGTATTGAAAAACACTTCTGCTGCTGTTGAGGTGGATACAGGTATGGTTAGGGACAGGTCTGATGGCGTGGGTAGGTTTAAGGTGTAAGGGATGGGTCAACAGTGAAATTACAAGTGTAATCACAGAAATTAATTTCAGATGTAACTTCACATAGGCATTTTAATGTTCATTGTACCAAACGATTAATTGAAATATAAATACACAGTAGTTAAGGCCACTTAATATAAAGTCAGGACACTAATTGCCATGTTGGTGGAAAAACTAAATGTAAATCTTGCTTAGATGCGCGGCGATTGATCGTTCCTGGAGTGAATGGCTCCACAGGGATCTGTCGTTTCAGTGTAGGGATGTCATTGCCTTATATATTCACTAAACGACGGCATACACACGTGATGCATATCAAAACAGGGGAAAATAATGCAGCTTTGATTTCCGATTTCCGGTGTGCTGTTAAATATTATTTTCCGTCTGTTTTGATATGCGTTACCTGTGTGTGCTGGCGGTGTTATCCGGCCGCTCTGACCCTCCCTGTGCTCTGTGTGAAGGCATATTGCATGTGTCGCCCTCCTGACTCTCCACACTCACTCTGCTCCTTCTCACATCTGCTATAATTAGTCCTCTCCCACTCACTGCTGGGCACTGCATGCTATGGCAACAGCTGCAATTACGCCGCATGGGTGTGTGCGCTCTCTTGTTTGTGTAGGTGTCCTTGTCAAAACCTCCATTGACAGTGTCAGCCCTCGTATCATACCTCACACAGGGTTGGTGGGAGTTCTGGTGAGGCACAATACAAGAGATGTGAGTGAAGTGTAATGAGTGGAAGCTGTGAGATAAGACTCCTGTGCACCGACTAATGAATGCCTCCACACACACACACACACACTAACTGCAGAACACATTACGTGTCACTGTCATCAGGAAAAGTCAGGCTTGAACTGATTTTTGTTACTGTCTGAGCCATTACAGGATTCAGCCAACCTTCTCACCCAACATGTGATAACGGTATAGGATTGTTCCACTCTCACTGGTTTCGTGGCTCAGTTTGTCTCTCAGTTGCCTGTTCACTGATGTGGTATAAACAAAGCTGTTAATTACATTTGCAAAAATCAGGTCACTGCAGTTCAGGTACTTTAATTTTCAATCTAGATTTGGTACTCACACCCTAATTGTGTTTTTCCTTCGTTTCATAGACCTTAATATACAGGGTTTAGTGTTTTGTCTTCAGAAATTGTTACAGCAATGTTTCATTGTTATAAGTTAACACACACATGAATTAATTTAATCATCACTACACCCAACACCCATCACTATCCATAGTTTTCAGTCCAAGACCTGGAGGGCTAAACATCCACAGAACTGCAACAAAACCTGTCAATTTATCATCTGTTTCACAGCCACAAATTTTTAGATCACCTCCTAAAACAATAAAACAAATGAATGTATGAATAGAATTTAAATTTTGGCCACTTGAAATCTATTTTAAAGGGTTAGTTCACACGAAAATTAAAATTCTGTCATTAATTACTCACCCTCATGTCTTTCCAAACCCATAAAGTCTTTGTTCATCTTCTGAACACAAGATATTTTTGACAATATCAGAGATCTATCTGACCCTCCATAGACAGCAACACAACTGAAATTATCTCAGATCCAGAAACATAGTAAAACACTGGTAAAAAAAGTCCATGCGACATCAATGACTAAACAAGGCTGATTTCGTCAAATACGTTAAAGCTTGCGTATGCACTGCGTTGTGACTCTCTTAAATGGTGGAAGATGTCATGGGAAAAGAGCAAATTATGTTATTTTTGTTTTATTTGCGCAAAAAAGTATTCTTGTAGCATTGCAAAAGTGAGGTTGATCCTCTGATATCACCAGTGTTTTTACTATGTTTCTGGATTTGGGATCATTTCAGTTGTATTGCTGTCTATGGAGGGTCAGATAGCTCTCTGATATCATCAAAAATATCTTAATTTGTGTTCAGAAGATGAACGAAGGTCTTATGGTTTTGGAACAACATTTTTGGGTGAACTAACCCTTTACTTTCAATTATCAATCAGCACGACAAAATGTTGTAGAAACACTTAAAGTCGCGTAATATATTTAAAACAGTAGCAAATATATATTTGATATATACATCAAATTAAGTAACCTATATATTAATGATGTGTAGTTTACATAGGAACGCAGATGAACGCAATCCACTTAATGCTTCAATGTTTTCCCAAAATGTTTTTTTTTTTTTTTTATGGGAAAGCACTTGAAAGCAACGTGAAACTTTGCACGTTTTGTTTATATTCTGGCTTCTTCTGCTTGCCTGTACAAAATATACATCAACAATAAGGTGTTTACTGAATTTCACATTTTAATGTCTTCTTTTTACTACATTACTACTTAATGCAAACTGCATAAAAAATGACAGGCGGTCAGTGGAGCAAAGCTTTGTTTCAGGGGGGGCTTTCCTATAAGAGTGTGACGTCACATGAAAACTATTAATGGAGGCCATGGAATAAAATTCAGAATTCAGAAACTCGAATCTCACAATTCTGAACTGTGTGCCCCATTTAAACGAAATCATTTTTATTTCATCCCTGGAGTTTAAAAACTAAAATGGGGTCTGCAGCGTTTTCAAAAGTCTCTGTTTTCGACTTTGATAAAGCCGGATTAGTGTAAACAATAGGCATAACCATAGTTATCCACCATGAAAAAAAAGAAGGTTGTGGCTTTTTTATCTCACAATTTAGACTTTTTTTAGAATTACAAGCAAAATGTCAGGATTGTGAGAAATAAACTCTAAATTGCAAAAAACAAATAAAAAATGCTGAATTAGGAGATTAGGAGCCACAGTTAGGAAAAACCTGGTTAACATGAAAGGCTTGGCTTTGACATTTGTGCTAAGTAGGCCAAGGGATCTTTTTTTTTTTTCGATGTTAACATGGCTCTTTTATTAACTGTTGTTCTCGTCACATCTCCTTGTGTGGCCTTTGAATATTTCTCTCAACTAGTTTCCCGGGAAACACTAGCCTCTGAAAGGCTGAGACACACACAAGCACACCCACTAATCTGAGCACGTAATGGGCCAGGCTGGGAGACCTGCCTCTGATAATGCCATTACATCCACTTTATGCTGGCTTGCTCCAGTCCTGCGCTGTTATCATTGCAGCAGCACAAAACAGAGCGTCAGCGGCGGTGGGCCACAACAAAGCAGTCTTATGGAGGGGAGAAAACCCATCATCTGCTCAAAGCAATTGTTGGCAGCAGGATGGTGTTTTTTTTTCTCCTCTGGCCCAGTTTTGCTGCTTGTTTGAAACGACAGTAGCTCAGAAAGGGAGAAGTGTAGGGTTGTTTCTGAAACCAAAACACAAGCTTTGCATTAGAGCTCCAGCTTTTGCACACATGCTTGTTTTGGTAATTACTTATTTGACATTTCTGAAGCTGTAGAGAAACACGTTTGTCTCAGCATGACGCCTGTACGTTATGGACAGAGAGCTTTTAGCATTCATACCGGTTTATTAGTTAATGTCGCCAGAAAATAAATTAATATGAAGACATCTTTTATACACAGAAAAAAAATGATAGGTTTGATTTACTTAACTTTAGGTAACAATACTTCCATGGCATGCCCAGAGTATTTTTGTTGTTATTATTAAAATAGCTTTGATTCATGTTAGCAGGTTTCCAACCACATGCTCTACACTTTACCACACTCTAACCCCCCCAAAACACACTGTTCAAGAAGGTCTTTAAAAATACAAACATAAAAGAGCATTGAACATTAGCAAGTCTCTCAATTTTATCATCTTGCCTAAAATTACATTTAATTTCTATTTTTTTCCATCCTTATCTAGCCCTGTGCAAGGTATAATGGAAAGGGGAAACAAAACAAAACTGTTTCAAGTCAATTTACCACAATGCAGTTGATTAAAAGGGAAACCAAACATAATGGTGTTCAATGAAATTATTATTTTTTTAATGAACTCAACAGTGTTGGAGAACCATTTTATGCACACCAAACACGTGTGTGTCATATGTACACACGTTTTTCGTATAAATACCACACGTAATATAATTTGCAACTACAGCATTTTTAAATGTAAGTCCACATTCAATTGAATCTGTCTATTTAAAGGCCCAGTGGTTAATAAGATTTATGCCATGAGATAAGGTAAGATAAGAGAGAAGATATTTTGCACTCCAGGGTCACATATGAACCAGCTAGACATAATCTTTTTTTTTTACCATGCAGGTTTTATAATATCTTGTTCTCTGTCTTTGTGCAGCAAAATACAGTCAGGCAGCAAACTGGTGCTGAGCATCTCGACCGATGCCTGCCAGGGCAAAGACAACTTTGTGCGCTATTTGGAGCACGTGCAGGCTGTCATCACCGCCAACGCCAGCCGCCGCGGAGACCTCAACATCAACATGACGTCACCGATGGGCACCAAGTCCATCCTGCTGAGCCGCCGGCCCCGAGACGACGACGCCAAGGTGGGCTTCGACAAGTGGCCCTTCATGACCACCCACACATGGGGCGAGGACCCTCGAGGAGCCTGGCTGCTGGAGGTCGGTTTCCAGGGCGAAGCCCCGCAGAGCGGCGTGCTGAAGGAGTGGACCCTCATGCTGCACGGAACACAAAGTGCCCCTTACATAGACCAAGTGGTGCGGGACTACCAGTCCAAACTGGCCATGTCCAAAAAAGAAGAGCTTGAGGAGGAGTTAGACGAAGCTGTGGAGAGAAGCTTGAAAAGCCTTTTGAGTAAAAGTAACTAGCCACGTGCATGATAATATCCTCTCTGTATTAGCATATATTCCTAGCCCGTTCTCTCTCGGCTTACTCTTTTTTTCTTGTGATTATTTGATGAATGTCTGACATGAGTCTCTCCTATTAAAGTATATTCTCTGAATGATACAGCGGCATCGAAAACCATTTCGACACTTAAGACGCGCTTGGAAACGTTTGAATTTCACTGTGCCAAATATCAAAGTATTTACATTAATAAAAGACAGCACAAGCACACTTTATAAGCAAACACTTCACTAAAAGACCTTCTATACAGTTCAACCATCTACTAATCCCCAGCAGAACCTCAGAAAGTTAGTCCTAAGAATACCTCTAGCATTATTTGTATATATTTTGTTTTTAAATGCAGTGACATTCAGACTATAATGCATGACTTGAGTGTCCAAATGGGTTTTTTCGCACCGCTGTATTCCCCAGTGAGAAAATATCTTACTTTCGATGTTCCTTTTTTACTCTTTACAGAAATGTATATAAACCAAATATATCAAAACTTTATTATGTCTCGCTTACCCTGCTGTCCCTCACCTCTGCTGTACAGTTTGTGACTGTAAATCATTTTGTGTGATTCTCCTTTAAAGTTTAGTATCTTGCAAAAAGAACGTTGATATTTCTTTGTTTGTTTCTTTCTTATTTGTGAGGAGAATTTTTTGAATTTTATTTTATGAATAGATGAAATGTCCATCATTCTTCTGCTCATGGCCAAACAAAGCATATTTCATAGCATTGTCTATATATAATAAATCTATTTAGCTGTTTGTTAAAGCACCTGAGTGATTAAGACAGTAATTTCCCAGCGGTTGGGTGATGAGGTGTACAGTGGTTGAAAGTTTAACCTGGTAACAGTTTGAACACAGCTCGTTCAAAGAGAACTACATCTACATACATACAACTACAGAAGTACATTAGGTACACATAAACAGGAACATAAGCATAATTCCTAATAATATACTGTATACAAACCATTACCCTTACTTTTTGGTTGCCAATTGATGTAGCAGCTTGCTATGTTTATTTCTGTACTTCTGTGTGTAGTTGTAGTCATTTCAAGGCTTGATGATGTACCTTGCTTTTCTCAGTTTATAGCTCACTGTTTTTTATGGTACAAAGCAAATACATCTCTGGCAAAAAAAAAACCAACAACAACAAAAAAAAGCAGTGCATTGTGTCCAAGCCAGAGTGCTCTGTTGAATTCTGAATGTGATATTTTAGTATTTTCTCTTCGCTATGGGCCTTGCATAGGAAAATATGTAAAGGTCACATCTGTATCCCGCAAGGTCAGTTTCATGAAAAATGGATGAGATTCTTTTTGCAGCTGGCTCAGGCAGAAAACTGAATGATTTTTGCTTGATGCTTGAACTAACTGAACTCCAAGTGGCTGTTAGTTGAATACTTAAATGATACTTAAGGTATCATTATTATTTATTAAAGCTGCATTGTCTTTTTAACTGACGTTTAGTCATCTTTATAATCAATCAATACAGTAGCAGTCTTGGACTTTAAACTGTTCACAACCGATTACATCACCCTCTTCACACACAGATGAAAACACATATAAAATAAAACATAATAATCATAATGTCAATTACTTTATACCCTTTAAATATAAAATGATAATTAATGTAGAGAATTAGATATGGTGGTTATCCATGCCATATTTTGGAGGTTTCATTTCCATGGTAATAAACTACCGCAATTGGTAGATATTGATTGACATTAAAGTAATCAAAAACACAGATGTGGCACGTTTAGGTGACTGATATTACAAAGAAATGGTTTTATAGATTAAAGTCTGCGTGAAACTGACGTTTGTGACTGATTTTGCTTTCATATTGTGACATACTTCCGGGAGAAACAGAATATTAATGGGGAAAGTAGAAGCCGTTGCTTGTTTTTTTAATGGCAGTTGAAAGGGCGGGGTTAAGGCTCATGCCCAAGCTGTCAAACTGACATCATCAAAGAAGATCCATTGTTTCACAGGGGAGGAGCATTTTCAGCTTTGGATTAAAGATTACGGATCGATTTGCACAGATGAATTGTTCATCACAAAAATAGCCATGTGAGCTAACAATATAAATATAATCAGTTTTAAGTTCATGCAGACTTTAAATAAAACAGACACAAAACTATATTTTGCAGAAGAAATACAAATCAACAGTACTTAGTCACTCTAACCTGAAGTAGATGCACAATATCCCTCATTATAACCACTGTGGCAACTGTACTGTCCTAGAAGCTGTGTTACATAAAACTAACCAAATATTATGAAAAATATTGAAATTAAATAAGCCATGATGTTTACACTATAAAAGCATCTGATGCAAGCTGGCAATCAGTTAATCAGTTTGTCCACCAATGTGATTCAGCAAATACTCTGTAACCCCCCTTTCTCTGGTCTCTTGCTGGATCGGTCACCTAGGTTTGCTCCAGTACCTTGCAATTTACTAATTAAGCGCTACAGGGAGTGTAATGTGACAACACATAGATAACAATTGGGATTTTTTTGGTATTGATGTTTATTTGTGTTGCAGTTACACATCAAGACTGTAGTGAGCAATGCTGGTGTCGTAATTTGAACAAAATAGTAGCGAATAAATCTAAACATTTGCTTTGGATTGACATGAGAGTAAGGGCGAGAGAGGGTGATGCTGTACAAGTTAATGAGGGTTGGCTGCATGGCTCTATTCCACAACCTAGGCACCATTTTAAGGCAATATAGGCACACTCCCGATGACAAGGGCGTTCCAGTAGGCAGGCAGCTTTTGATTCACTGCTTCCAACGATACCGAGACGTGGAAAAATTCTAAGGCATCATTGCAAGTATTTTTTGCAGAGAAGGCAATTCCAGAGTAAAAATATCCATCCAAGATGGCAGACGAAGCATGAGAAAATGCAGGAAATAAATATAAAACTGAAAATGTACAATTTTTATGCTCTCTATTTTTATGATTATACATTTTTGAACATACTTTTTTAGCTTAGCAACATGGCAATACCAAACTCGTTTGAAACCATTTGTTGAACAGAGATTCCCCTGTGCATTTGGTGAATAGCTTTAAGAAGAATGTTTCAAATCAATCGCTTAAAAAGTTCAGTATCAGTAAGGATGGTGCCTCAGAATGCTCACTAGGTTTTGGAATAGAGTCTGTGAATCCAATTATGACTGGCAGTTAATGTTTTCTGTGTCGAGGTTCTTAGTACCAAATTTCTGTTTGTGTGAGGGGGGAATATGAGGCGTTTTATTTTGGCTTCCCAAGTTTTCAGACAGTAAAGGCCAAAGGCAATGGTTAACAGCACAGCACTAGGAATCTTGTCAACAGCAGGCAGGAGGCAATACTGGAGCAGGTCCGAGGCAGGAGTGGAGAGAGCGTGCGGAATGTTTGAGTGGTCTCAAGATGATCTATCGGCATGTTTCTTTTTGCTGGTCTTCTCGATCATGGTCTCCACCACTGTAGTTGTCTCTTCATAGCCCTTCACTTTTTTGTCAGGTGAGAGCTTCTCTACTGACTCTACTACTTCTACCTTCTCGTACGTCATGGAGTCAGGGGGGATGGAACTGGATGATGGCATGGGTGGAGGGCCTGGGAAGCTTCTGGGATCTTCCGAGGTCTTGCTCTTGCCACCACGTTGGGATGAGGGCTGCCTGGGGCATGGAGGAGGGCTGGGGTCTCTGTACCCATGAGGGCCTGGTGGTGGACTGGGGCTTGGTTCTGTTTTTTTCGTCTTTGGATGAAGATCTCCATTTTCAGACTTTCCCTTGTTCCCGTTGCCACCTGGCTTCCTATCTCCATTGTCTTTTCCCCTTTCAGGATCTGAAGGTGTGGCAGGGGGTAAGGGTGTTGGTTCAGATGGGGGGCCTGGGACAGGTGAGGGTGTACCTCTCCAGTTCAGATCATAAGGCATCATGCCATCTTGAATTTTGACGTAGACGTGACTGGCAGAAGGAGTGGTCGAAAAGAAACAGGGGTCCAGGTAGCTAGAGTCACCTGTCACTAGTACGTAGCGTCCCTTGGTAAAGAAGTTAGCGATCGGCTCTGGTCTCTGTGCTCTCCTCATGCGACCGCGTATGATGTTACAAAGCGTGTCGAAGGCTTTGCTGATCTGGGCGCCATCAGGCACATCCTCACGAGGAGCATGCTCCTTATTTCCCACCCCCTGCTCCTCCATCAGTCTGTTTTCTTCCTCTTCATATTCTTCTGCTTCATTCCCCTCAAATCCACTTGCTCCTTTGGATGTGATCTCTTTCTTTTTAAACACTTTTTTAGCCAAGGACTTCTGACGAGGTTTTACATTAGTTATGTCTTGGATGACTTGGGTGATATCTAAAAAGCAGATAACAGACATGATTTTTAAAGAGATTTGAATATAATCTTAGGGTCAAATGACTATGGTTGTGTTGTAAATACAGAAAGTGTTTCAAATAAATGCATATGTAAGGCTTTTCAAAATATGCTCTGGCCAGGGCATAAAACATACTCTAAAATGTTTGCAGGGTCAAAGCATGTATTGTGTTCTTAGCTGGGCAACTCTAATGAGCTTTCTAATTCCTGTAAACTACAGCCAATTTTTCGCACAGATATTTGTAGTTAATTCTGAAGGTTTTTTACCATCGCAGCTCAGTGCTTGCAAATATGCTGGGGACTATATGATTGATAAAATGTTATTTCCTGGAGTTAGCTTTTGCAAATTAAGGGGTGTTCTCAGCCTCAGATTTCATGTCTAATGAACTGCCCACACTGAATGTCGGGACCTGTTCAAATGACTCATTCATCAGTTTAGTTCAGGAGTGTCCCTGGCTCTTATGCGCCCTTGATGTGCATTTCTGATTGCAGCAGACTTCTACCCAGCAGTCAAAGCAGCGCTACCATGCAACAGTGTGGACTCAAGGAAGACTGCAAGGGTTTGGGCTGCCATTTAGGACAGGGTAGTCACGTGTAGTCACGTAATTTTATTTAATCTATTTATTTGTTCCAGGGACACGTTAATTGCACACACTTTGCACTGCCGACATGTTTGCTAGATTAGCACGCGCCTCTACTTGATCACGTCACGTCATTGTTTGGTCCATATTATTTGGATTTGATTTAGAGTTCTGACTTCTGATGTTTAGTGTAGCTACCCAGTCTCACTGTATTTATTCGTGGCAGGGACACGCTTATTTCGTTATTTTCTTAAGTCCAGCACATTTTTTAAAGTAATGGATGCATCTTAGTTTAAAAAACGTCCTGGACTTACGAAAATAATGAAATCACAAATAAATACAGAGAGACCAAACAATGACATGACGCGAACAAGTAGAGGCGCGTGCTAATCCAGCAAACATGTCGGCAGTGCAAAGCATTTAAATTTGCATTCATGGAACGGACTTTAAAAATTAACAAATAAACTCCAGCTTTTTATGTCATACACACATGAATTGCACATATTCTGACAGCGCTACACAAGCTCTTTTTGTCCAAAGCACAAAGAAAATCTGTTGTCAGCAAAAAAGAAGCACTCTTCCTGTGGGTTTCTGCCCATCTTTTTTTTTTTTTTTTAGGAGACTGCATTTACAGGTCCTTTTCAAAAAATTAGCTTTACCTTTAGTGATAAAGTTCAATATTTCTGTAATGTAATGATAAACATTACACTTTCATATATTTTAGATTCATTACACACAACTGAAGAAGTTTTAAGCCTTTTATTGTTTTAATATTGATGATTTTGGCATACAGCTAATGAAAACCCAAACCCATCTCAAAAAATTTGCATATTTCATCCGACCAATAAAAGAAAAGTGTTTTTAATACAAAAAAAGTCAACCTTCAAAT
>JAUYWG010000047.1:2244034-2257018 GCA_034779775.1 Enteromius afrohamiltoni | reverse complement strand
AATAATGAAACCAAGTACACATAAGATATAGACAATGGCTATGCTGTGATTTCGGCTCTATTTGCATGTAAAATAGATTCAGAAGCAACATAATATCTATTTTAACTGAAAGCCCTGCTCCTCTCAGCTGCTCTGAACAGAACAGACGCAGAGAGAGGTAGGTGTGTGCGCGCTGAGAGAGCAAGAACTCGCGCTAGCGTGGCAGTATGCTGAGGTTTGTCCAAGAAGTCTCTAGATTTGTCGCTAGTCGCTTTTAGGGAAAAATGTCTGAAATATTGAAGGGGGTCTGAAATATTGCAAAATATAACGACAAAGTCTCTAATTTGTCAACACTGATCTGTAGCGACAACAGACCGTTAAGAATAATGGCCACACCTCGGGTTATGCGACCAGGGTAGTATCGAAAAAAAATTGGTATTGGTATTTACAATATCGTTATATCTCTATAATACATTAGTTTTAAAAGTAACTTTCCCCAACACAGATTACAATAAACACAATACAATGATTCCAGACAGGTTCAGCTCTTTTAGTTGTTTTGGTTTTGATTTATAACACAAACTGTTTTATGGAAAATGATTTCATAGACCAAGTGTTAATGATCTGTACGTCACAGACTGCTTAACTTCCTCACTTTTTACTTCAACAAATTGAAATTTTATTGCCCATGCCTCTACTCATTGACTAACAGTTTATGGGTAGCCCTAATTTTTTCACGCCATAATAAATTTACTCCATGGTTTTGGTGGTCTCATACAGCCTTTCTCAAATCTTTCCTCCGTAGGTACTTCCACTGTCATCTGCAAACCTCTAGTCATTGATAGTCAACTCTTCATTATAGTAGCCCAGCTGTTCGGCGGATCGCACATCTTCAAGCGAGATGTCTCCGCAAACAAATTTATCAAAATCCAAGACATCGACATTCTCAAAGTCCGAAAGCCAAATGACGTGGAAATCTTCCACGTCGACGAAGAGTCTTTCTTCATCATAGCCGACAGCTCCAAGGCCGGCTCAACGACTATTTATAAATGGAACGGTAATGGCTTCTACTCCCATCAGTCTTTGCACCCCTGGCATCGTGACACAGATGTGGAGTATCTGCAGATTTCTGGGAAGCCTCATCTGATCTTGTCCAGCAGCTCTCAGAGGCCGGTCATTTACCAGTGGAGCAAAAGCACTAAGCAGTTTGAACGGCATACGGATATCCCAGAGATGGAGGATGTATATGCGGTCAAACACTTTACCGTGAAGAGCGAGCTCTACATATGCCTGACCCGCTTCATCGGCGACTCCAAGGTGATGAAGTGGGACGGTAACATGTTCACTGAGATCCAGACCATGGCCTCTCGTGGCTCCATGGTCTTCCAGCCATTCTCGATAGCCAACTGGCAGTACGCCATCCTGGGCAGCGACTATGCCTTTACTCGGGTCTATCGCTGGGACGCAAAGAAAAGACAGTTCATTCCCTTCCAGGAACTGAACATTCAGGCACCCAGGGCTTTTTCTCTGGTTTTTATTGACAACAGGGAGTTTCTTCTTGGCTCTAGTTTTAAGGGGCAAACCCGGATATATGAACACCTGGTCCTTGACTTGAGTAGCTGATTTGCTTCATTGGGATAGTTGAGGACACTAATAGATAGTGTCTCAGTGGATCTTGCAAAGAACCTGTCCAAAACACATCCAGGACATGTTTAATTCTAAAATCCAAAGAAAGAAAAACTTTTTTTGTTGTTGTTTAAAGTGAATGAAGCCTGTTTTAAGTTCTTTATAGTGTTTTTGTAATGTGATACAGTAACAAGTGCTTATTGTTCAGGTGAAATATGGTCACCATGCCTAAAACACCTAACAGTCCTAAAAGGCTTCATTTTCTTTCAGCAAAACACCTTTTTTTCTCCTTTTGATTTTGGAGTGAAATGTGACTAGGACGTTTTCGTCAGATTGACCCGCCTCTTCTCAGCATGAAAAATCTTTGCATGATGGTGCTGTTAATTAGGTACCGCCACTGAAATTATTCAAGGTTTTTTTTCTTGTTACGGTATGTTCTCATTGCACTCATTTGTTTCTGTTGTGTTTTTACTCTGTGACTGCTGTATTTTCATTGAAATACTTGCTATTCTATTTATTAATGTTTATCTCGAATGAATCTGACAAATTGTTTACTGCTTTCTCAACTTGTAAACAATGTATTTTTGTGTGGCAGCTGGGTGACATGTTTGAGATGCAGATTGGAAACTTGAAGTGAATGTTTTGCAAATAACAAGTTGTCCAAGCGCTGGACAAATTGGTCGCAGCTGGCATCGCATTATCTAATCAATCCCCTTGTTACACATACCCAATCAAATCCTTCCTCCTTACTATAAATAACCCTGTTCCCCTCACTTCCGCATCTCGTCTTTCGTGCATCCCTCCTCCACCCCTTCTCCACCCACTATCCTGCTTCACGCCTTCCTCCAGGGAGCAGACGGAGACCGAGCCGGACGCCAAACTCTTGCCCTCGCTAGGGTTCGAACCACTAGGGTTCGGAATCTGCCGCTCGGAAGACAGCACGCCAAATTTGCTATTTATTCTTTATGAGGAAGCGCAAACTCGTGAAATACACATAGAGAGTTTGACCCTGAGTAGTGTGTAGTGTTACCGGTGTTTTTTAGCATTTGCCTGTTTGTTTGAATCTTATTAACATACTAACTACTAACAGTTCAACCAGTGTCAGTACTTTTTCAACAAGATGAAAATATTTGTAAAGAGATGAAGAGATTCTATATCACCACATGATGAAACTGTGATGTTGTTCTACTGGATACGTTTATGCATGCAGTTTCATGCCTACATTTTGGAGACACTGATACTAACTTTAAATAAAGACTTTCCAGAATGTTAAATGTTGTATATTGTCAAACTGCAAGAGGTCCTGCTTCAGTGATTCAGGATGAAATTAGTTTTTCTTTCTGCTTTGAAAGAGAAATTATTTGTAAAAAAGGCCATGACCATCCAAATATATGTCACTGTCATTAGACACGTTTTGCATTTGTTTGCAATTCCACTAGGTCACTGGTGTCTAAGCCTGCTACTGGAGGACCACTCTTCTGAAGAGTTTAGATCCAACACAACTAACCCAGCTAATCAGGAATATGGGGGACATCAGGAGGAAAAAAAGTTTGAGAATATAATTGATGTATTTTCCTTTATTTTTAACTGTTTTTGTTCAGTGTACAAATAATCATGGACAACTATTAAAAATCAGTTGTTATTAAAGTCCAAAAAGTTCTATAATAGGACATTAAAGCTGTATTTTTATTCTTGTTAAAGGCTCTGAGATGTTTATATGGATATCTGTGTTTCAGCTAGTGAATAATGTCAGGCTGAAGCCAATTTATTTGAAAGCAGATGAATTATGTTGAAATGCAAAGTTAGAATCAAATTGCTTTGGTCATCAGTGCAAAACATAGGTTAGCAATGTAATTAAATCAACATACATTATCTATACTGGGGGCGGTCAAACTTTTATTATGCCGCAGGTTACCACTTTCACTTTCCAGACAAAATACACATCAGTTAAAAGATCTAAAAATTGTGCTCCGACATATGACCACTGTTTTATTTATATACATATATATTAGTGACCAAACCTTGCAGGTTAGGATTAGAAAGAAATAACTCCAATTCCAATTCTAAGTGCAAGTATGTACAGGAACATTATGACACTGAAGTAAATTTAACTTCTACATTGTGCCATACGTCCAAGAGAAACAGAATATTGAATGAGGAAATAGAGACAGCTGAGGGGCGTGGTTAATGAAGTCATGCCCAAGAGAAGGCCCGTCATTTCAGAGGCAAGGAGCATTTTCAGATTTGGATTAAAGATTACAACGGCAAACAATTGTTTGCACGGATGAATTGTTCACTACAAAAATAGCAATGTGTGCTAACAAAATAAATGTAGTCAAATAGACTGCATGCAGATTTTAAATTAGCAGAGCTCCAGACTTTATTTAAGGATCAACTGCAGTAATATTTTTTTGCAGAATCAGACAGTTTTCCATGATCGTTATTACTCATGTATGCATTACCGCTAATGCACTCCCATTTAAGGGCTGCCCTACAAAATGAAAACGGCAGCTGGAATGAACTAGGATGTTATTTCACTCTAAATAGACCAAACACATCATTATTCTTCTCATAAAAAAGCCTGTCAGTCAGGAAAATATAAATTTAAGCAATTGTTACATAATGTTAATGCATTCGACTACAAATGAAAGATGGAAGTAAAAAGGGGTGCGTTTTAGAGTCTTTAAAAATGCTAATTTTATTTGAAGTGGTTTGATGAAATGTGTAGGTGTTGTCAAATTTCTGCTTAAAATTATTCTAATATGCTCCCAATTTCTATTTGCTATGAAAAGGCTGCCCAACACAACACTGGCGATTTTTAGTAATGGTTACAGTTTGGTAAAGAAAAAATGTGTCATTTATATTGAAGCACTGCAGCAGTCGTGTTCCTCCTGTCACATTCGTTTTTAATGCAGAGGCTGTCTAAGATGTTTGTGCCCATAGTTTTTTGACTAACTCTGAAAGCAAACAGCTGTGCTAGCAAATGTTAATAAACTCACAATTAGATGACACTTTTTGTAAACATGCTGTACTGCCTGTTTGTGACCCATCTATCCTTCATATACTGTATATGTTCATTCAAGGAGATCCGTCAAACTAAACATCCTCTCTACACCATCTGTCCTGCTCGCTGCAACTCTGCCTCAGACAATGATGAAATTATGACAAGCCAATAAAGTGTTTAGATTTTAAACTATTGTCATAAAATGTACTTTTTTGTTCGTCACATTAGCAATCATTTTAGTGGCAGCCGGGAGCCCCGATATAAGAGTCAGCTTATTTTATAATGACTGCAAGATGAAGACACATTAGAACAGTTCATAACATCTCACCGTTGCTGCGTCTAACTGTAATGCAAGCAGTCTGGATGTGTATAAATGTGCGAAGCAGCAGGATTGTTAGAAGGGGTAGGGTCCCACGACGATGGTGAGCCGTAGTAAAGAGCTTGTGCGATAGTTCATCGCTGTGTGGTGAGTGATCATCTCCAGATCAACGATCAGCTCCTGTGGACCCTCCAGGGACTTGGTCAAGACCAGCATTGCACCAACGCTGCTGAACCGCTAAAGCAATTAATGACAAATACACGTCATCATCAGATGCACTGCTGAATGGAGAAATCATCCCAGAAACATCACATTTCCTCAATGATGGTGATAAAAGCAGTTAGACATTTTTTATCAAAACGTACATTCGTTGCATGCACACTGACAGATGAACAAGTAAACATGAGGTAGAGCACTCTTTAGTCGACCTAGTTTTTAAGGAAGTTAGAAGCATTCTGTTCTTCCTAATACAGCTGTGGGTCAGTTGTTGTTTGTTGTTAAAAAACCTGTATGTATATAGCATTATTCAGGTGTGTATATACTGTGTCTCCCATAATAACCTCCAGGTGGCACTGGATACAAGATACCAACATTAGCAGACATTAGCAGAAGATACTTCAAGAGGTGGGGTCTCCAGCACGTCCAGCACTTGTTCCCTTGAACCATTGCTAAACAGTTTTTGCTGTGTGTCAGGATGCACTGTATGAGGATAAATCAGGTTTCCCAGTAGAACACTGTGCATGTTTTTTTTCCCTATAGTGCACCTGCTGCCATCTCTTTCCCAGACAAATGACCCACACATGAGCTAAAAGTAAACATGATTCATAAAAACACCTTATACTGGATTCAAAACCTAGTCAGCAACCAGTGTAATAATGCTGGTGAAGGTGCTGTCAAATATCACGGTCTGTGCTTTAGAGAGAGCTTGGGGAAACGATCAGGGTGGAGCACAGCTACACACTAATGCTTTCCTATTTATATTTGATTACGGGATACCAGAAAGCGCAAAACTGAATTATTGTGCTGCACAAATCAGGCATGATCTTGCCTTACAAGAAGCTGTGTTAAAACTGAATGTGAGAAGAGATAAAGAATGAAAGCACAGTGTGACCAGTAATATCTAATTTGCCAACAAACGACTTGACATCTACCATCATCACTACGCCTTGAAGCTACTCAAGCAGCTGGCTTACAGCACCACTCAGTGGACAAACCACAGAGGTCTGATGTTTTCTTTGTACTTCAAAATCCCAGAAAAAAAGCCACCTCTTTAAACAGGTTGACCATTGCCAAAAAATGATCTGTCAAAGAAATATCAAATGAAATGACTTTAACAGTTTAGTTTCATGCAACTGTTAAATGCAAAAAACACAAGGTTTGGTTACTCACCCTAAGGAAGAACTCTCCTCCATCATTGCCAGCTTTAATCCTGAAGGTGTAGTGTGCACTGGAGAAGATGTTTGTGGCTTGAATCTGGAAGATATCTGCCGGTACGGTGCGCTCTGAATGAATGCTCATGTATTTGTAAATGATCGACTGCGGCAGGCCTCGACACGCATTCGCAGACTGGCACGAACACCGGCTAGGAATAAGAGCAAGGGCATTAATCAAAACTTGTGTCTGTAGTGATTTCTGTGATCTTCAGGATATAAACACAGACTGACTTACTTCTCCGAGGTCAGCGTGTAAGGCTCCTGACACGGGTTCTGAGGGTAACAGCGATGACCTCCATAATAGTTCCAGCACATCTCATCTTCCCTACAGTCGTGGCCTGTGTCGCACTCATTGATGTCTACAACACCAGAGAAAAGACTGTGATTAGCAATAAGTTATATCTATTAAATAAATGAGCATGCAGGCCTTCCAACAGGTCAAACAACTTGCAAGCACACGTTTTGTTTTGGTAACACTTTATTTAAAGTCATAATACAGAGTAAGTGCCTAGTAAGTAATTATTAGCAGCCCTTGTATTTGCATAAAACAAAACATACTTACCATGTATTATGTATTATTAGTTATGAAAGTTTATACTTACAGTTTGTAATTATGTAGATGTAACTGGCTGTTACTGTTACACATATGTTACAGACCCAGTCTGTTACACAGCTAACAAAAAGTTTATCACATATGTGTTGCAGACTTCTTAAAGCATAATTATAAATTCAAGTACACAGCTAATTAAAATAAAGTATATCAGGATTGTACTTAAGTTTAAGTATCTGTGTAACAGACTCGATCTGCAACATATGTGTAACAGTACATTTTATTTCCAGTGAGTACAACAGCTACTAATAAGTACCTAATTATTACCGAAGTTTTTCATGTTGAATATCCCATTTCAGTTGGAAGTGTCTGGAATTACAGAAGTAATATTGCTACTGGAAATTCAAATGGCAAGATACACAACATCTTTCCCTGTGTTTTGTTTCAAGTAGGAAGGTAAGAGTTTTTTTACAGTTATTTTTACAGCTTTCTTGTTAAATGCACTATAAACCTTTAGTTAGTACATGCTGTTAAGTAATTGTACTCAGTGTTTAAATGTATAATTACACTGGTAACAAACATAACCCATTTGAGCTCTGCATTGTTTCTGTTAGCAAGTGATTGGGTATTCCTGGCCCATCTTGCTCTGATGTGAAATATCTAAGTGTGGAGGGATAGAGAGGAGGCCAGGCAATGACGAGTGTTATATTTTATGAAGAAGGAGGCTGATACCTTGACACATTCTTGTTCTCTGCAGCTGATATCCCTCTGGGCAGATGCAGGAATATCCACCCTGGCTGTTAATACACACATACTGGCACATGTAGCTGGAGAACCCACACTCATCGATGTCTAGACACAAGAAGAACAACACAAACTCAACAAACAGTGAAAATTATTGTTTTTGTCTAAAACCAGGCTACATTAACATTTAGGACTATCCAATCAAATATTGAATTGAAGCCTTTATTTGTTACATACACTGTTACATGAAATTGGACCCCTTCGACCATACACAAACATCACACACATCACATTTGGGGGAAAGACAGGTCAGTCGAGAGGTAGCATACAGAAAATAAGATACATTAGAAGAAGGAGGGAAAAAACCCTCCCAGACTATCCTTCGAGAAGGGGAAAAAAATACCTCAGCAACAAGCACGTAAAACACCTAATCACAAGACATAACATTGCAACAGGGGAGGGGTACAGGGGATGTGGAAGTAGTCCAATGTAGGCAATCAGCCATCCGGTCCTGCAGCTAGAGAGCTATGGCTCTCTAAGGCCAGGTGCCATAGCTGGAAGAAGTGGGAGGAAGCCGGAAAAAAAAAAACAGTACTTTCCAAATTTGGATTAATATCTGCCTATTTTGCAGATATCTAATGTCCGTCACTGGTCTCCAGGTCTGCCCAAAACCCGTTGCATTGCTGCTAGTTTTCCAATTTGCGGTCCAAAACCACAGTCTGAGTTCTAACAGCCCTGCTTACCACTGTTTCAATCCAGCCGGCCAGCTTGGTGGGGTTTTGACTGGACGCTACCAATCATCAATAGCCCAGGGCCACACCTAACCCTGTTATCAAAGTTCCGAATAGATAATATCTTCAATATCCTCCAGGGACAGAGTGGCCAGGCACTCAATGAATATTTAAACTTGAATTGAATTTTAGATTAAAATGCACTAAATGCAATAACTGTGCATTTAAATTAGTTTGATGTTTACCATGTTTGAGAATGAGTGCCGGTAATCTGAAGTGCTTAGCAGCAGGTGAAATAACACACCCAAACACATCACATACATATAAAAAAAATGTATCACAATTAAAGCAATGAATGTGAACTTTCCAAAAGAATGCAATGAAATATAGATATTAAAAAACACAAAGAATTCATTAACACTTTTATACAGTACAAGCCAAAAGTTTGGACACACCTTCTCATTCGATGTGTTTTCTTTATTTTCATGACCATTTACATTGGTAGATTCTCACTGAAGGCATCAAAACTATGAATGAGCACATGTGGAGTTATGTACTTCATGTAAAAAGGTGAAATAACTGAAAACATCTTTTATATTGTAGTTTCTTTAAAATAGCCACCATTTGCTCTGATTACTGCTTTGCACACTCTTGGCATTCTCTCAAGAGCTTCAAGAGGTAATCACCTGAAATTGTTTTCACTTCACAGGTGTGCCTTATCAGGGTTAATTAGTGGAATTTTTGACCCAGGAAAGGAAGACCAAGAGTAACCTCTGCTTCTGAAGAGAAGTTCATCTGAGTCACCAGCCTCAGAAATCGCAAGTTAACAGCAGCTCAGATCAGAGACCAGATAAATGCCACACAGAGGTCTAGAGGGGCAACAAGACGAAGAGATTTGTTTGGGCCAAGAAACACAAGGAATGGACATTAAACCAGTGGAAAGCTGTGCTTTGGTCTGATGAGTCCAAATTTGAGATCTTTGGTTCCAAACGCTTGTCTTTGTGAGACACAGAAGGTGAACGGATGGATTCCACATACCTGGTTCCCACTGTGAAGCATGGAGGAGGAGGTGTGGGGGTGTGGTGGTGTTTCGCTGGTGACACTGTTGGGGATTTATTCAAAGGCACACTGAACCATCATGGCTACCACAGCATCCTGCAGCGTCATGCCATCCCCTCTGGTTTGCGTTTAGTTGGACAATCATTTATTTTTCAAAAGGACAATGACCCCAAACACGCCTCCAGGCTGTATAAGGGCTATTTGACCAAGAAGGAGAGTGATGGAGTGCTGTGGCAGATGACCTGGCCTCCACAGTCACCAGATCTCAACCTAATCAAGATGGTTTCACCTCTGGGAACTCCTTCAAGACGGCTGGAAAACTATTTCAGGTGACTACCTCTTGAAGCTCATCGAGAGAATGCCAGAGAGAGAGAGTGTGCAAAGCAGTAATCAGAGCAAAGGGTGGCTATTTTGAAGAAACTACAATATAAAAAATGTTTTCAGTTATTTCACCCTTTTTTGTTAAGTACATAACTCCACATGTGCTCATTCATAGTTTTGATGCCTTCAGTGAGAATCTACCAATGTAAATGATCATGAAAATAAAGAAAACACATTGAATCAGAAGGTGTGTCCAAACTTTTGGCCTGTACTGTATATTAAATTAAAAAAATCAAATGAGTTTTTAAATCCCTTTTGACAGCTCGTCATTAAAATGTTAAGCACTCAACATGCGCAAACTAAAACATTTGGCAAGTAATAAGTGCACTCCAAACAAGCACAGGAACATCTAGCATTAGCACTTACCTACACAAGAGACTGAATCTGGTGCAAGTTCATAACCCTGATCACACTGACAGATAAATGAGCCCAGGAGGTTGAAACACTGATGTTGGCATGGCTGAGTCAGATCACACTCGTTCACATCTGAAACAAAGCCATACGCAGTTACTAAACACAATTATACATCTAATCTATCTATTGACAGGTAATTTGGCCGATTAAATTCAGCACAATTACATTTGTTAATGGTCACAATATGAACTGTCCGTATAAATATATTTCTTCTTCTTTTCCACCAACACTAATAACCATATTGAGCGACTAAAGCTTTCCTTTGAGCGTGATCCAAGGTGAGGACTTTGGATTAATCCCAGGCGATGTCAAGAGCTTTTAGGTGGGCTATGAATGTTGAGGCACAATGTTGTCTAAAAACATGCCCAGCTAGGCGTAAGAGACGACGTGCAATGATCGTGCTGAGGCTTGGGAGGCCACTTCCCCAGAGAACCTCTTCATTTGTGACATGATCGAATTGTCTCAGACAATTCAGTGAGAATTTGGACAGATCGCCAGATCCTGATGCACACACACACTATAAGTCCTTACACAAACGTGTTTAAATAGAACTGGAAATTAGGTGCTGGGCGTCCGGTCAGAGGAGAACTGGACCCAACTAAGCCTGGTTCTCCCAAGGTTTGTTTTCCCCATTCTCTCATGGATTGGGTTTTGGTTCCTTGCCGCTGTCTCCTCTGGCTTGCTTAGTTGGGGACACCTGATTTCCAGTGATTGTCATCGTCTTACTACAGAGACCGTCTCTGCGTTTGATAAATAAAATGTAATCTCGTCATTATACATTAACATTACTCTGTTGTTCTATTTGATAATGTTCAGTGCTTTGCTACAATCTGTATTGTTAAAAGAGCTGTAGAAATAAAAGTGACTTGACTTGACATTGCTGGTAGAATACGTTGACCTTTCTTGTGGTACTGGTTGATGCTTACTATGGTTCTGTTGTGTATATTGCTATTGAAATGATAATTTAAGTGTATAGACAAAACTTGATGTTGAAATGATGTTGACACCAAATGTTGGACACCAAGATGACCACATGTTTTACAGACCTCGGCAGCTTTTCCAAGGCGGCGCTTGATGTCAGTTTCTGCACATTGCTCAATGATATTCCGATGCGCAAAGATCTGCTTGAATTCTATGAAGAAGCACTGTTTAGAATACATCGCCTGGTGCCGAAAGCAAGGTAATGCCTCTCCAGTTTGTTCATTCTGTCACATTCCCCTTCTTCGGCAACTTCATGGCACTTCATATATTTACTCTCTAACAACAACAAAAATGTCCAAAACCAGTCAAAGCATCAAGTAGGGGTGTGCAATATCGACTGTCTACAACAATACTGTAATTTCCTATTTTTGTTTCCTATTCTGCCAGTTCTGTCCAGAACTCTGGTCTCCTGGCTCTGCATTCTTCGCTTGATGGATAAAATCTTCTATTGTTTATGCAAAGTAGTTTACATATGAGGAGCATCACAAGCTGAGATATGACACGTAAACCATAGCACTGAATCCAGTGTTTCTAAATGAAAGCAGACCACTCTTTCCACGTCAGTATTAGCATGAGACCAAGCACTAATGTTGGGTGAGTGGGTGTGCAGGAATGTCAAAATAATCTAAATAAACTAATCAACTTAATAAACTATTGTTGTATGGACAGTGCTTTGACCACAAGAGCACTATCATTTTGGAAAAGAAAGGGACACTACTACAAACTGACAAAAGAAATGAAATCGTAATGGTTTAGTATTAATATTTAAATGACTGAATTGATTGTTTTTTAAATAGAAGCAAATATCCATATATGCTGTAATCTTTTAGTTATAGATGGGCACCACATGCATCAGTTAATCTGTAGCATCAGCAGCATGTAGAAGAATCATTCTTTTGTTTATCATGAGGCTGAATAAAATCCTTCCCTGCATACTTTAGGACACATATTTGGTGCACTTGTACTAGCCCTAAGAGCTGTTCTTATCAGTATGTTCTTCAATTTCCAATGAGTGCCTGTGTAAAAATACTTTTGCAGGAAACCTTTCCTCTCTGAGGAATTCCTTATCATGTTTTTGATATTTTATTGGCAAAGATCTTCAAGCTTTGATTCATAAGTTAGGTATTTGGCTAAAGTTTCAAATTCCCTACTATCCTCAAAACAGCTGAACAATGTGGAGTTGCAAACTACACCTTTGAAAGACCCCCTTACAGAAACATAGAGGGTGGGCACTGCATTTGCCTCTAGTTTCACTAAACCCTAGGATTGATTCCAACTGGTCTCTCTCCTTTTGAAATATGTTGTGATAGCAGATCCACCTTTAATTTGAAGCTCCTCTTATTTCTGTCCACCCTATTAAATTTTTTACATTTTTTATTAAATATTTGAAATATAATTCTTGGCAGAACTCTGAAGAATGCTAATATGATAATCTATCAGCTAGGCCTTCTTTCCCTTGTATCATAGTGCCATCTATTTCACTGATATTTGATAGGATATTTAACATGATAATAAGCGAAAAAAGATTCTTTTAATATAAGAAGTGTCTTGTAGGTTGCTCAATAAAGGTTCTTCAAAAGTCATTATCACAATGAAAAACAGAGACTGCTATTTAAGGTTTTAAAAATGTTCAGATTAACTCCAACAATCCCCTATCCACTGGCTTGATATGCTGTTTACCAGTGGGGCTACTGGTCTGTCAAATAGGGGAAGCTCATTTTCGGCCTACATCATAAAATTGTCTGTTTATTTAAAAGTAAATT
>JAUYWG010000047.1:2205881-2226507 GCA_034779775.1 Enteromius afrohamiltoni | reverse complement strand
TTCTCCATGCCATTGTGACAGGGTAGCTCCAACTCCTGTGGTGGCGGCATCTACTTCAACCACAAACGGAAGTTCAGAATTGGGATGAATTAGAATGGGAGCTGTGCAGAATGCGGTTTTTAGATGGTCAAAGGCATCTTGTGCGGCAGGACTCCAGACAAAGGCTTTCTTTGCCCCCTTCAAGAGAGAGGTGAGTATTGAGGAAGTTAGACTGTAATTCTTTATAAAACGACGATAAAAATTGGCAAACCCAAGGAAGCGTTGTAATTCCTTTACTGTAGTGGGTAGTCCTGTACTGCAACAACCTTCTTGGGATCCATCTCAATTCCCTCAGGCATAGTATCCTAAGAAGTGCACACGGTCCAGATGGAACTCACATTTCTCTCCTTTCAGATACAACTGGAAGTCTCGTAGGCGTTGGAGAACCTGTTTGACATGACGAACATGAGAGGGTAAGTCATTGGAATAAATGAGAATGTCATCGATATATATTATTACAAAATGATTCAACATATCCCGGAAGATCTCATTCATAAAGTTTTGAAAGATGGAAGGTGAGTTGCATACAACAACATACATACAAAGTAAATAGTACAAAACGATCTGTACTAAAGGCAGAAGGTGGGTACTTATTAGAAAGTGGTCTTGCTGAACCTAGTTTCCGTCCATTCGTGTTGATAATTTGGGCTCAGCAAAGTTTGTAACTAAATTGGATTTACTAAAAGGATCCCTCTCACCTCTCGTGCAACTGAAATATCTGCGTTCATTACACCAAATAATTCCCTGCAATATATGTTTATGACATTTGGATTATGTAATGCTCTGGCAACTTTTCAACATCTTGTTATTATCAGGAATACCAAAGTGCAACGCTTACCTTGATGACTTGGTAATTTCTTCCTCTGACTGGCAGGGACATTTGACTCTGCTTAGAACAGTTTTTCAATGGTTAGCAGACCCATCCTTAACTGTTAATCTTGCTAAATGAGATTTGGAAAAGCCACCATTACATATCTGGGTAAGATAGTTGGTCAAGGTCAAGTTCGGCCTGTTAGTGTAAAAGTTTCTGCTATCGAATTAAAACGTATTCTATTATCAGCCAGAGATGAGTGTGTCAAAGAAACAAAGACAATATAATGTAGTGGGAAGAGATCAGCGTCGCCCTGGAAACCAACTATTCCCACCTGGAACAGATCATCTCGGGCCAATCGGTCGTTTATACATATAGACACGCACAAATTGTGTGTTTACGTGGTCAACTTTCATGCGATCCGTTTAAAGACTTTTGAGCCTCCCATACAGCAGAGATGAGTTCGCTTACGCGTGACACAACCAACGAGGACATTGTGTAGAAATAAGAAACATTGTCTGTGGCGTGGGATTGGTTTTTGGTAAAGTTGTAACAGAAGTGATACGAATGAGACGAATGTGATTTGCAAGGTATGCAAGAGCACTGTTTTAGCAAGCAGTGAAAACACGTCAGACCTTTTCCATCATCTCAAATCCAAGCATCCAAACGAATATGTCCAAAGTCAAAAAATAGATAAAGAACAGGGGAAAAAAAGTTTGTTTCTAGCTTTTACAGAGCTGGTATACTGTTAGGCACTGTGTTGTTCTGAGAAAGAACCCATTAAACTTAATGCATTGCAGTACAGTATGGTTGTTTTGTACTTGAAATAATGCTGCAATGAATAGTTTAAATAAAACTACATAACTACATAAAACACTTTCTTTGTGTTTGAAATTTTATTTATGCATTTTCAGATTCAAATTGCTATATTGTGATATATATCGTTATCGAGATGTAAATTTGCTTCTACCGTGATAGAAGATTTTGGTTATATCGCCCACCCCTAGATTGTAGCGTAATAAAAGATTGGTTAAATAAAAAGGAGCTAGACCATTTAGGGCTTTCTAGATAATAAGTTTTTATAATTGGCCAGTGTTGGGCTGATACACTTTACACTTTTGAGAACTCTTGGACTAACTTCAGCTTGTGTATTGAAGCATGCAGTGCAATGCAATTCAGTCTTGAAATCATGTATGCGTGAACTAGTTTTTCTGCATCTCAAATACCACAACTTGGTAATCTCAGGTTGAGGAATCCAGCTTTGTTATGTGGGAAATATATTTTTTAAAAGACATTCACCTGTATGAAATAACACACAGTTCTCTGACTGTAGAGAAAGAAGTTACAGTAGGTCCTGCGAAATGCAGACTGTGTTCAAACAGGTTATGTATACAGAGTTTATATGTAATTTAATAGAAGAACATTTCTGGTCATTAAGCCTTGAATGGCATTAACACGCTCTACTGAGGCAGCCTTCCCTTCCAGCTACGATTAAAACTACAGCAAGTGTGATAAAGATTCAATACATAGACAGAACAAAGTCATCACAATCTGATCATGTGCCAGTATTTAGAGTTACGAAAACAGGATTTGTAAACATTGTGTGGCAGCTAGACAGAATATGCTTGTCCAGACTTTGCAAACGTGTCTGCCTTTTCAAGGTCAAACTAAATGATGAAAAAGAAGGCGTTGAATCTTTACAAAGTAAGACCTCCACAACTCCTACAACTAAAGGGGACGTGTGGAAGAGAGATTTCTGACAACCTGAATACAAAACAAAAATCTGAAGCTCTATTTGAAAACATGTACATCTGTCAGCTGCATGTTTCATATTCTCCAGCTCCAGCTAGTTCTGCATTCCCAGGTGCTTTGTGTTCAAGCCTGCTGAAATGACATTGATTCAAGTTGTATGTTGAAATGATTGTCTGGTGGAAACTTCATTTTGTTTGAAAAATGTTACCACGCTTCAAGTGAAGATAACCTGTGGAAAGTTCAGTTGAATGGATATGATTTGGAAAGGCACACATCTTAATAAATGGTCTAACAGCTGAAAAACCAAGCCCTAGAGCCACACATTTGGGAAAGAGTTCAGAAACAAACATCAGCTTCACAGAGGCATGTAGCCTTAATTAACTTTAATGGGAGACGTCTGAAACAACCAGGACTCTTCCTAGATCTATATGCTGATGTGTAAAGCTCATCAAATCAAACACCGAAGAGCTGAGACTGTAAAGGTGCTTGAGCTAAATACAATGTTGTTTGAGGGCCCGTAGACCACGGACATTCAACAAAGGTCTTTGGCCTTGTCCCTTACGCACAGAGACTGCACTGATGGGGAAAAATCCTTCTCAGTTTGATGTTGAGGTACATTGTTTTTAAAGTGTTCCTCTCTTTCACAGACTGGAGAACCTCTGCCCATCTTTATATCTGAGAGGCTCTGTCTCTTTTATAGTTAATCAAACTTACAGACCTGACGTCGATTAACTTTATTATTTGCTAGAAGTTCTCCCAACTGAATCTTTTCAAAATATCATGCTTTTTCAGCCCTCTGCTGCCCCTGTGCCAACTTTTGAGACCTGTCACATGCATCGAATCTGAAATGAGCTCATTTAATAGATAAAAGTCAGTCTTTTCAGTTTAAACATTTGTTTTGTTCTCTATGTTCTATTGTGAATAAAATATTAGCTCATGTGATTTGAAAGTCCTTTAGCTTTCTTTTTTTTCAAATTCAAAAAACATTTCCAGAATTCAGTATTTGATACTCTTACCTCACAAAAGTATATAGTTAGCTCCAGCTTGCCCTAAAACACATGCCTGGAGGTTTCTAGTGATCCTGAAGCCCTTGATGAGCTGCTTCAGGTGTGTTTACATCTGACTCCAGGCACACATATTATCAGAGATTACCCGAGAGTTAATATTCAGTTATTAGTGGGTGTGAAGGGTCATTTCGGTTCATTCACAGGCATCTGATGCGAGACTGGAAATGCAAGTTTCTAGTTCCAACTGTTATTAAAATGTACGTTTATTTACATTTTAATTATTCAAATATTAGTATTTGTAGTATGTTGACATCTAACATCAGAACATCTGACGTGTATTTATGTGCATTCGGCTGTCAAATAGCATGTACAACATTTCCCATAATACAACACAAACACATTTCACATTCATCATAACAGGACAACAAAGAAAGAAAAGCACTAGCTATGAAAAGATATACTTTACACTATAGTTATAATACGTAATATGTACACTCTGGGAGTAGGCATCACTGAGCATCACTTATATTGAAACTGTTTTAGTTGCTTTACTTTAACGTCAATGCAGATTTGAATATCCTCAGCCACAAGCTCTCAAAGGTGCTTTTGAGAGTATAGAATATACATACAAATAAAGTAAGATTTCTGATAAAAACCAGCAGCATTTGAATAGCATAACCTAAAATGTATATTTATTATTTGTTTGATAATACAGTATGAGAAAGGATAGTATGTCTGCATTCAGAGTATATTTAAATGTACACTGCAAAAGATTTTTTGTCTTGTTTCCAGCCAAAACATCTAAAGATTCTTAAATCAAGAAGGATTTATTTTAAGTCAAAATTAAGTGACTTTTTGCTTAGAACAAGCTAAATACTCTTATTTCAAACAGAAAACAAGATTATTTTGCTTGTTTTAAGTAAAAACTCAATCAATTATAGTTATTGTTCTGAAAACAAGACAACACTTTTTTTTCTTTCTTGTCTAGAAAATCTCGTCTAAGCCCAGTCATTTTTGGCAGTGTATTCAGGACTGAGTATTCAGATGGCTTAATACGAGATTGTGAAGTGTGTATTCAGACAACACTTTACTATCCCATGAGGCCACAGGAAAGGTGTTATGAATAGCAGCGATCACTGATTACAGGTACATATTTTGGGCTTTAACAATTCTAATCAACCGGTTAAGCTAGTCAGTTCAAACCACAACACACACACACCTACGACACACCACACAACAGCACTGAACATTACTCTATCACTCAATTCCTGGAGGAGAGGGTAGATGCAGCCCTAATTAAACACACCTGATCCAAACACTCAAGGCATAACTGAAAGCTACATGGTTTGTGTGTTGGAGCAGGGTTGGAGCTAAACTCTGCAGGCCTTGTGTGGCACAGCAACATCAAATCCTTAAGAAGTTTATCTGATGCAGCAACAGTTTTCATTTCCCATTTGTCTTTCCTAGCTACACTTTTAAAGACCTTTAAAATAATATTCTCAGCTCAAAACCAGCTGATATTGAAAATAACATCCCATCATGATCTGATGTGGATTTGATTCATATGTGCCTATATTAGAAATATGTTACTGATATTGATAATATCAATAAAAAAGAATGGACGCAGTCATTTTATTGCATAGGCGTTTGTAGAAGTTTCCCTTTCAGGGGAGATTATTTAAATGAATCACACCACATGATTTAATGAGGTCTGAACCCGTCAGTTTAACTGGTATTTGCACCCCAAAAAAGCAACTTGACATGACTGAGATGTTTCTGCAAGAAGGAGGCACCAGAGAGAGCAGAAAGCGTGTGATGTAGAGAGAGTGCAGCTCTTGGTAGATTGCACTGGTCACTTGCTGTTAGTAGTTCACCTGGAGAACTGTTTTACTTTTTTTGCTCTCTCATGCTAATTTGCCTTGTCTGGTAGATCTGTGTTCTGGGAAGCTTAATTTCCAGAAGACATGTTAGAAAAGTGCATCCATGACCGGTCTCTGAGAGGTTTCATATGACATGCTTTGGAAAACTGGTCAGCTGTCACTAATACACAAAATCCACTGGTAGTAGGCGTGACCAGGGGTGAAATTCCCCTGTTATTCGCATGCTTTGCTGGGATTTAGTCAGAGCCCAGTCCATGCATGTCCTGGCACATGTGTTCACAGAGGATCGGGAGGGTTTGAGGGATGCCATGCTGGCCTGATCTCTGAAACGCCAACAAACTAGCAGGGATGAAAGCTGATTAGTGATATAAAATGGGTGGGCGGGGCTAAACAGACAGTGATGTCAAAGCAGGCATTGCTGTGGAGGCGGGACTTATCCACACTGTGACATCATAGAGTAGAACACAGGATGCAGGATGTTTTTATAGCACAATGACTATATCAAATTATCAAGAGATAAGGATTTAGAGCAATCTCTGGAGGACCAGCTTGGTGTGCTGTAGATGTTTGGGCATGGACTGAGAAGATAAGGTTAGATGCATCTGGTTATGAAGCTGATACTGAGTGTTGAAGTGAGACTAAATGAATCGGTTTGCATGGGTTCCACCCCGTGACTAGTTGATGTGCTATGGATATCTCTGATGAGGTATGAATCAAACCAGTGCAGTGAAGTTATTGTAATAAGAAGGATCTGATAGGTAATGGAGTCAAAAGCAGCAGATAGATCTACCAGAATGAAAAATGACCATTTGAAAACAGCTCTCGCAATCTGCAGGACATCTCTCACTGATGACAACGCAGTCTCAGCCAACTGAATTCTGATTGGCTGTTCCATTCAGCTCTTCTGTCAAAGGAAAGATGATAGCTTACTGAAAACAACAGGCGCCAGTGTTGTCCCTAGCCAGGTGTAGCATAAGGTGACAGTAGCACTATTCAGAAGTGGGTGGGGAAGGGAAGAGAGGATGACACAAAAGAGAAGAGGTGGAAGGGAGAAAGGAAGTGGGTTTCAACCGAATGGGACAGTTTAGATAATGAAGACCTTGAAATGGGTGACAAAGGCAGAACAGGATCTGATGGTTAACACATGCTCCCAGATGGTATTTGCCCATTGTATTGCACTGCTGATGAGAAGTGAAGATGAAGACTTGCTCCGTGGTGAAAAGATGGGGTGGCATCTCCATTCTGAGGGAGCAATGAAACCACTTTCCTTTACCAGTCTGAAGAAAATAACTGAAGGGAGGCAGCATCCTTGAGCACCAAAATCGTCTCATAGAAGTCTCTTATCACACTCAGTTCAGTTCATAATGAGCTGAAGATCAGGTGAAGAAAACAAATGTGAAAATCCACAAATCAGTGAAGGGATAATAATACAGTCATTCTCACAAGAAAACCCAGACAAAGTGATCAGGCCCCCGTATGTTACAGCGTAGCGACAATGAACACTACAGTAATATTCCATTACATTCAGGGATGCTCATAAGTGGTGCGCATGCGTGACCAAACTAAACCGTGCTGTGTTTAGACCGTTCATTTTTAACTGTACTTCAGTATAAGATTTCCCTTCAAACCCAAAGCATTAATCTAGACTATGTGCTGCCAGTTTCAGAACAATGTAACATATAATGGTTTTCATTTAAACAAAGATAAATAAATAAAGTGCAATAATAATAATAATGTATCATCTATGTGCAGTGTGAGCACCAAACCAAATGTCCAGGTGCTCTCAAGAGAAGCAGACGTATGTGCTTCCCTGATTATATTCATTCTTTGAGGTAACTTTCACACCTGATAGATGTAAGAAAGCACCTTTGCCTTTGGTTGAAACAAGAGAAAGTAAATCATCAGTATTCCAGGTGCAAGTAACTTTACTGCAGACTGCAGAAGATCTACGAACATTTTATAGCTACAACATAACAGTGCTACTACTGTCATAGCTGCTCTGAGCTTTCCCAGAAATCTTTAGGCACCCCTCAGAATTGATCGTATTCTCTCTGAAGCTGGAGATGCCAGCATTGTGACAGTGTTGAGAGCAAGACCTGTGACGTTACTTGTCTGCGTTTGGGACAAGATTGCACTTTTTCCAATTTACATTAATCCCTAAAACTGCAATATCGTCCAACAGATGAGGAGCTTGGCCGATTGCTTGCTGGTGTGGCGTTGCACAGACAAGCAAGTCGTGCAGGTATGACAATCCCTTCGAGCCGTTCCTTTGGAGTGATTGCAGTGTTGCCTGGGCAAACTTGGTCAAATGGAAGAACCATGAACTGGAATATCTGACCCATGAATGCAAACCGAAGGAATGGCCTGTGTTCTGGAGCAATCACAACATGAATATATATGCATTCTTCAACTTGAATATATAATACCAAATTTTGAACTATGAGACTGTCAGTTGCACTTTTTCACATGTTTTAATTGTATTGCTTGCTCATTTGTAAGTCTGCTAAAATTACTAAGTGGAAATGGAAATAATCATTATTTATTTATTAACATAAGTAAACATTTAAGAAACTTATTAAAACAATAAAAAAACGTTAGATGTTTAGCTCAATAGATGTGCATAGAAAAACAAGACGCCTGTACAAATAACAGCTTGTGTAACCATACAGCTGTGAATCTCGGGGTGAAACAGGAATCAGAAAGCGGCTCACTCTAAAGTGAATTTAGACGAAGCTGGCGCGTTCTCACAGGAAAGAGGAGCGGCGTCATCGCGAAGCTCCGCCCACCGTGATGCGTACTGAAATCGAAAGATCTTCTTGAGAAGGACTGCGAAGGGAGGAAGGCAAGGATGTGGGAGAGCTGCTGTTAGACCCGTGTGAAGTAAAAACGTATTATTTCTACATCCACATCCTGAGGAACCGCTCTCAGCCTCCGAAGCGGAGTAAACATGGGGAACCGCGTGCCTCGCGAGGATTTCGAGTGGGTTTACACCGACCAGCCTCACGCCGACCGCAGGAAAGAGATCCTGGGTGAGTCGCCCTCCTCGCTTCGTTATTATCAGGGAAACATTAGCTAACGTTACCACGCAGCGCTTCTTCCTACATACCAGTGCTGTTTGAGCTGTTACGATGGATTACGTGGCGTTTAGTATGAGTAACTTAACCCGCGGAAACTCCAATGGGCCAGGTGTTTTTTTTAATCTTATTGTACTGCAGTGTTCGTGTTCCGCGGTAACGGTAGTTTAGTCAGGAAGAAGCCGTGTGTGGGAAGAGTCCGTCGGTAGTTAGGAGTTGACCGTTATGTGAGGGCCACTCCCTGAAGAGAACTCAGCCTCCGTAAATCACTTCACAAACTACATCTGTTTCTCCAACATCAATGCGGTTTATTACCGTGTTTGGAGGATTAATCTCAGGATATATGAAGCTGTGTCCGCTAACCGGTTACACCGCGTGCGCATTTGAACAATTACTAGCAGCTAACTAACAATTCATTCGTTTCCCAACTAACGTAACGTTACCCGAATACAATATGTAGCGTTATTGCGCGCTGCTGTGTCTGTTTTAACCGTTTAATAGTCCATCTGTTGTTTGTTGAACTGTGAATGATGTATTAAGTGTTAAAATGGCGAGTGAGAGTCACATGAGGAGGGCTAGCTCCTGCTCGCTCTCTCTGATTCTTTCTCAATGTCTCTCACTCAGCTAGCTAACTGCCACATATACAGCTAGTCCTTCATTCTTCGTTTTTTTGTTCAATCCCAACCCTGACAGGAACCCAAGAGCCACAGAAAACGCATTTTTAGAATAAAATATAATAAACAAATAGGATGAAAGAACAGAAGACTATGCTGTTAATTAGTAATATCTCTTCTGATAAAGCTGTTATAGAAACCTGATAAGCCAGCATTATTCCCGCTGATCTATAACTGGAGATTGGATCAACATTACAGCTGGTTTATGGACACAGGTCAGGACAAAACCGCTCTGTTGCTAATTCGTGATTTATTCATGATGCCCTCGCTGACACTCATCTGCTGAAGGATTCTGTAGCTTTAACTTCTCTTTAAGCTTCGATTCTACTGCGGCTGCTATGAATAAAGCATTTAGCTGCATTTGGTGTTACTATTATTTTCAATAAATCCCGCTGCACTGAATATGGTTTGTGGAGTGAGATCATTTCTCCTGCCCGTCGGTGACAGTCGCATCATCCTCGCCGTGATATTTGTTCAGCAAACTCTGTCTTCGTGCGAGCTCATGTTTGTCTGATTTGGAGACGATCCAGTACCCAGCGTACCTGTCCTGACGTGCTCTGATCTACACATGTCTGTCATTACCTTGCCGTACTGTGTTATGTAATGTATAAACCCCTGGATTAGACTTTAAAGTAGCACTCTGGCCTCAGAGCGGTCAGTGCTTGCATGACAAAATACCTCGTATGGAAAGTGCCCACATTTAAATTCCACTGTGTGTTTTGTGTTGTTTCTCAGAAACTTTAGGCAAAGGACATAGGCTTCAGAAGTGTTAGTGAGTTTCTCTGAGACCGTACATGCCACAGTTTAAGTCTGGATGTCCTGTACAGAGCCCATTCAGGGCCTATTTTTCGTAAAATAAAGAGTACCATATATCAAATCATTATGATATCTTTCATATACAAAGTTTGATATAAACAAATCCTGAAACCTAAACAATTATGTGATTTAAAAAAAAAAACAATAGTTTTTTCCTACGCGTGTTCATACATGTCTTTTTATTTAAAAAAAAAAAAAAAAAACACACAATCCTAGTATCCTCTACCCAGTATAAAATGTAGTTTTTATTTTGACATGAAAAATTCTACATTCACAACACTTTTTCCCCACCTGGGTCTCAGGAGGATATAAAGATAGAGATGACAACGAGGTGAAAGAGGTGATGTTTCATGCCAGAGACACACGAGCCTGTGCACCAGATCCCGCTGGTGTCGAGTTGCGTTGATTTGTCATGGAAATATAGATCATTTGAATTCAGTCTTCGTCCACAGCAGACTGTTTCAGTGCTTTAATGGTTGTCTTGTTTGTTTTGGCAGCTAAATACCCACAGATCAAGTCTCTGATGGGACCTGACCCAAGACTGAAATGGATCGTCTGCACGATGGTCGCCATCCAGTTTTTGGCCTTCTATCTGGTGAAGGACCTGCCGTGGAAATGGGTCTTGTTCTGGACGTACGTGTTCGGGAGCTGCATAAACCATTCAATGACGCTCGCCATTCACGAGATCTCGCACAACACGGCCTTCGGCAACAACCGCGCCAGGTGGAACCGCTGGTTCGCCATCTTCGCCAATCTGCCCATCGGCCTGCCCTACTCGGCCTCCTTTAAGCGCTACCACCTGGACCACCATCGCTACCTGGGTGGAGACGGCGTGGACGTGGACATCCCCACGGATTTCGAGGGCTGGTTCTTTTGCACCCGTCTGCGTAAGCTCTTCTGGATCATGTTCCAGCCGCTCTTCTACGCCATCCGTCCCCTCTGCATCAACCCCAAGCCCATCAGCCAGCTGGAGCTCCTGAACGTGGCCATTCAGCTGGCCTTCAACTATCTGCTCTACTGGGCCTGGGGCGCCAAGCCCCTGGTCTACATGATGATGGGCTCCTTGCTAGGAATGGGTCTGCATCCCATCTCAGGACACTTCATCGCAGAACATTACATGTTCCTCAAAGGCCACGAGACCTACTCTTATTACGGCTCCCTCAACCTGCTGACTTTCAACGTCGGGTACCACAACGAGCACCACGACTTCCCCAGCATCCCGGGACGCCGACTGCCCATGGTGAGACCAGTCCGTTCACCTTTATCTGCACCGCTCTTTTCATGATACCAATCACTGCCAAGCAGCTTTACAGTCACATAAATTCACATCATACACCTCTTAAGGTGCTACGGTTTATAAAAAAATATTGAATTCGTTGGAATGGTGTGAAAGCAGGCAATGATTTTGGTAAGTCTAAGTTAGGTAAAACTAGCAAAGGAAATGAGTTGATTAAACGTGGCCAGTTAGAGTCATTTCTACCTAATTGTTTGAATCTGCAGGACTTTCCATCAGTCACAGTTTATAAACGTTACTCTACGTAGCACTGAAACAAACCCATGGTTTACTGACCAACCTATAGGCCTAAGCAAGACCTTTTTAATGAATGTGTAATTATTCCCAGGTGAACAGTACTCGTCACACAATACAATACAATCAGTGGACGCTGCAGATGTTCATAAAACTCCACAACAGTGACAAATCTAACCATCATTGGTTTTTCCCAAATCCTGTCAGACGGGGGAAGTGCTCAGGAAGCATGCTGACCCAACTTTGCCTTTGCTTTGTTTAATTCCTGTTATTTGGGATATTCCTGTAACACTGATGTGTTTTGTTGACTGTGGCAGAGATTGCTTTCATTTAAAGAAGAGGTTGGTTACAGACAAGATCAGCTAATCTGATGTGAAAGAGCTCAGCCTGACGACAGACATGCAGCTCATGTCTCCTATCAGATCATCACCTTTCTCTGACCGGTTCTGTGTCCCGTTCTTCCTCAGGTGAAGGAGATCGCAGCAGAGTACTACAGAGACCTGCCCTGCTACACGTCCTGGGTAAAAGTCCTCTACGACTTCATCATGGACGATGAACTGAGTCCGTACTCGCGTGTGAAGAGACGGCTGACCGGAGAGGTCAAGCAGGAGTGACCCAAACCAAAGCGCTGACCCTTCGCCTGCTGAAGAGACGAGCAGTTGTTGGCCCTTTTTAGCCGTCTGTGACACAACAAGGGCACGTCCATGTTACTTGTTGGCTTTTAGCACGTGTGCCGACACATTTTAATTGTGAACCAAACCGCTTGGTTTCCTCTGTTGCACATGGTCTGAAGATTCAGACGCTTTTATTATAGTTTAATGGATGCGTCACGTTCTGCATCCGAGCGCTGATGTTTCTAACTCGTTACACATGAGCAGATCGGACTGAATAGGCCAGCGGGATCTGAGTGAATAACCAGTGCTGTCAAACCGGTAATCCATTAAAACAGGGTTTTCTGTGTGTGTGGTGTATATTTATTATGCATGTATAAACACACACACACTTACAGAAATCAGATATATTTTATATATAAACAACATTTATAGATGCATAATACACACATTACACAAAGAAAGAGGAATAGTTTGACAGCACTAGTTCTGTGTGAAGTGTAGAGGACAGTTACTCCATTATTTCATCCAATAACCAAGTTACCCTGATGAACCTTGGCTAACAGTGAAGTATTGGATTGACAACACTTATACACTCAATATCGCCAGAACTGAAAAGCCTTAATAAATTTGAGCTGGTGTCTAACAATCGTTCTGGGCGTCTATCTAAAATATACAAATATTTCTAATAGTATTGGAGCTGTAGGGCCTTTATATTTGTACACGCAATATCTATATAACTACTATGATAAAGGTTACGTGTCAGACTGCTTATTTTCTGTCTCTCTCTCCACACACACACACACACCTGAGGACTGGGTTACAAAACCTACTTATATAAATTGCTCATAATCAGTTTTTTTTCTGTACCGCTGACGAGCAAAGCTCATGTAAACTTCTGTAAAACACACGGAAGACCAACTTTACACGAGTTATATACGCTATAAAGTGTATTTACAATCAGCTGAAATCTCACTGCTGGACAAAACGATCAGGAGAAAAACACACAGACAGTTAATCATTTTATTTATATTTATTTTAAGTACAAAATATCCAAAACAGTTGTCATCGTATGAGGCTCTCTTTCAGTCTTTCATACATTAACTGGTCCTGCAAAGAAGACAAAAAAACATGATTAAAAGAACAACAAAAGTGACACACGCAAACACACACAGCTTCAGATGGACAAAGTTTGACCAGGGCCGGTGACGTATGAAAGTCACATGGTGCTGAGGTCACTGAACTCTTGCTCAGTGCAGCTCAGCAGAAAGGTGAACTGCAGGCATCTATGCTTTTATTGCTTAGTGACCACCTTAAAGCAAAAATACTTCCTGTCCACGTGATAGTATTTGGTCACACTTTAGGCAAATTGTGGTTTCAGTCCTTTTTAACTAACAGAAAGTTCTCTGTGTGCTCTGGAAAACAAACTTGCCCTGCAGCACTTCCTTCCTCCGGTGTTCCACAGGGATCTATTCTCCTCCAACACTGTTCTCTTTTCACTTGTGCGCTGTAACACCGATGACTGATGATCTGTGCCCTTCTAAACATAATGATCCAAGCTCCATAGAGGTCCTGCTAGCGTGTTTACAGTAGTGCTGCACGATTAATCGCATCGCTATAGCGATGTCAGCCTGTGCGATTACATTACAGCCAATGACGCGAATATATCAAATAAACAAACACATTCGTGGATGCAACAAGACATTCAGTCTTGCGTTCACACGCGAACGAAGCGGCAAGCGCCAGTCATTTACATGTTAAGTAAATGCAAAGACGCAATTAGACATCCTGCAGCGTGATTTGCAGGTTAAACACGCCAGCTTTAGGGGCCGCTCACATATCGCGTCTTTTGCGCGCACAAGTTCGTTTTTTCCAGGCGCGTCCGCGCCGCAGCGAGATGAAAACATCTCAACTTTTCAGAACGCCGCAGGTCATGTGACAAGAACCAACCAATCAGCTTCCTCACCTCCGCCGTTACTCTGAAACCTCAGTGGAAAAATGGAGGTGCAGCTCATCATTGCGCTCCAGGGATATCCTGACCTTTATGACTTATCAAGCCCTCATTATTTTGACTCAGATAAGAGGAACAATGCATGGAGACGCATAGGCTTGGAATAAATGGTAGGCATGATACTGTTTTACATTAATGTTTACTAACTGGTGTATCAGTCATGCTAGCCGTTACTTTTTCTGTGCTAAGATAAATTTGTGTCATGCAAAATGCACTTTTTTCTCATCAGTAGTACTTCCTGTAAGTATTATATATAAAATGTTAGAGAATAATCCTCTGTCAGTCAAAGACAATTGTTTGCAAACGTGTAATGTTACATGTCTCTGTCCTCTGAACATGAATCATTATGTTTATTCAGAAAGAAGTGTTTGAGGGATAAGCATATAAAGGACAGGAAAGCAGAAAGGGAGAAGAGAAGTGGCTCTGAGGGAGGAAGTCGAGGAAATGGAAGTTCACCAATGCTCTCAGCTTTCTGGAGCGACTTGTGAAGGAGAGGCCAGCGTCATCCAACATCCCACAGGCCTCAGATCAGCTAGGCTCTGAATGTAATGAGGGAGCTTTCTAGAGAAGTTTGGATACTATATAGAAAGTGTGGGTAGCGGTCAGTATACATACTTTACATACTTTATCAATCTTAAGTCATGATTTGTTTTTCTGCTAAAATAAACTTTCTTTTGTCCTCCCAGGACAGTCAAAGTGAGGGCCTCATTACCTTGACCCTACTTCCTGTAGAGCCAGAGCCCCTGGCATCGACCAGCAGCAGCCAGCCAGCAAACATCCAGTCTGTGTGTCCTACACCTGTCCCCCAGGCCTCTAGATGTCCCTCAATGGGAGAGAGGAGGAGAAGTGCAGAGCCAGACCTCTCTGAATTCCAGAAGAGCATTCTAAGTAACCTGAGTAAACCTCAAGACTGCGACAAACTCTATTTCATGAGTCTCGTTGGAACATTTAAGAAACTTCCTCGGCAGAAAAAAGCCGAAGTGTGAATGAAAATCATGCAAATTCTTTATGAAGCTGAGTTTGAGTAAGGTGGAGACGGAGGTGATTGTCTAACTATATCCTTAAGTCTAATCATTATTGTGTTACTGTTATTTTTTATTTGCTTTTTTTCATTTTTAATTAAAAAGTGCATTTTTACAATGTTGATTAATACATGTCACTGTTTCTAAACCAACTGAACTGATCCATAAATTCTAATTAAAAATAAGGCAATGAGTTAAGTTGTATTAAAATGTAGTAAATAGTATATTACAGTTTAGTTTATTCTTTTGCTATTAATATAATGTAACATCAAATAATGTTCTCCTGCCATGGGACTGCACCCTCTGTAGATGAGAAATACTGGGTAAATTTCCCTCTGATGGTTATAGCTTCGCGAGAGGAGCTGTTGCTGCTCATCCTGTGGAGATCTCCCATTGCCCTTGCAGTGGAGTCCGCTTCTGATGACGGTGCTCCTCTGCCTGATCTGTCCTCAGAAGGTTGTGGAGGATGCAGGTAGCATTAACAGCTTTCTCTGCCATTTCTGGGGTCACTCCAAGCACTCTTCTGTACAGCCGCCATTGTGCCGCTAGTATTCCAAATGAGCACTCCACCATTCGCCTGGCCCGGGAAAGCCTGTAGTTGTACAGCCTTTTCTCTCTCCCAATGTTCTGGCCAGGATGTGGACGCATCATGTGGTGTCTGGGGGGAAAGGCTTCATCCGCAACGAACACATGTGGCATAGGCCCCAGATGTTCTTCACCAGGGAGAGGTTTGTCCTCTGGTATGCCAAGGCTGCCCTGACAGAGAGCTCTTCCAAATGCTGAAACAGCCAATGTACCACCATCACTACTTCGGCCATAAGCCCCAACATCCACCACCTGGAAGCGATACCGAGCATCAACAACAGCAAGGAGAATAATTGAGAAGGAGCCTCTGTAGTTAAAGTAAAGGGGACCGCTGGAGGCAGGGGCCTGGATCACTTTGTGCTTGCCATCTACTGCCCCAGTACAGTTAGGGAAATTCCACATCCGCTGGAAATCAGCTGCGATTTCTCGCCAGCGTTCCCTGTTAAGTGGTGGCATGTATTCTTCCACAAGGTTGTCCCATATGGCTTCACACATATCTTTTCAGCAAGGGTTCTTCGGTGGTGGAAATCCATTGTTGAAATGTCCTTGTTGTAACTGAGAGCGCACTTATGGTTGCTTAGCAACGACAGAGGCCTCCGGAGCGCAACCGCCCGAGCGCTTTGGAAAAAAGGAGAAAGTGGCGCGTCTTGCGTTTACCACGCGCTTTTAGGCGTGATATGTGAATGGACCACGCGTGAGCAGCGTGACTCAGATCAGGAGCAGCGCGGCGATCGTGCTTTCATACTGAGAGCTTGTACTGCAGGCTGTAGACAAGCATCTTTCTGTCTTTTTTCCAGCGTTCTTCTCCGAACACCATGTGCTGTGATTTATGTCATTTCCGTGCACCAGCTTCGCGCGGTGTGAAAGCTCTCATCCGTTAACATGGGCGCCAGAAGAAATACGCGCTGCTGACGCGTGCAGTGTGAAACCAGCCTAAACTCCACATGTTCAAGCATCCAACTACACGCGAATAGCGTCCAATATATTCATCCAAGTCGCCTCAGGTGTGAACGCACTTTCATCAAAGAGAGATTTGAGAAAATGATTGGCACACTGGACCAGAGATACCAAAAGAAATATATATATATATATATATGTATATGTTACATCCTGCTAGAATGTTTTGGGACAACATGAAAAAAAATATTGTATTTTATTTTATTTATTTAATATGGTATGTTTTATTTATGACTTTTATTTTAAAGTTAATTTAATTTAATCCCAAATCGTGCAAATCGGGCTGCGCGATATATGTATTGCGCATCTTGTCAGTAAAGCCAGTTCTGTAATCCGCTGTAAAGTCAGGTGCGCGATCTTACACTGAGCCGCAGGCAGAGCTGTTGTGCGCTGACAAGCTGCGCAAATTCATTATCAGCGTAATTTTGACACTTTTTTTGGTCAACATCCTCCTTTTTGTAGCTGAAATAGTCCCAAAGAGATCATTTCGACTTTCTTTTTGGTACGAAATATTTTTTTTGCACCGGTTCCTCTTTGTCCAGCATTTTTATCATTTGAATGTTGTCTGTGAGCGGTGAGCAGTCACTGTGCAGGACCGCGGAGCGTGCATGTCACCCCAGCAACAAGCCATACAACAAACTCCGTATGTTCCGGCGATGTGACTATCGCTCAGCCCTAGCTACCAGTCAAACTGAGAAAAGAATTTCACGTTTCTGTTTTTAAAGCATTACACGGCTTATTTATTACACAGTCACATCCATCCAGGACCGTGCTTTTACAGTACCGGGCCTAAACTCTGGAAGAGACTACAGCACTTCGGTCAGCCTGGGGTGGGTTTTAAATGTTGAGATTTCTCTAGTTTGACATTTGACTTCCATGTCACTCACCTTCTTGGAGACAGACGGCCGCACCTTCTTGAAGGCGTCTTCAAAGTGAACTCGGCTCACTCGGATGTCCTTCACTGGCTCTGTAGAGAGAGATCACGAGTTTGAGACTGGATCACAGAGCGCAGGTGATTCCTCCGTGATGTGTGTGTGTGTGTTACCTGTGTGTGTGTGTGCTGGTCCTGAGCTCAGGTGAACTCTCAGAGCGTTAACACACGCCTCTCGCACCAGTGCAGACAGATCAGCTCCTCTGAAACACACAACACACCAATAAAACCAGTCCAAACACACCAAAACACAACACGAGCTGTTTGTTAACAATATACCATCCGTAAGATTTCTGTCTATGGCCAAACCGATCGGATACAGCAGAGAAAGAGTATCTGCAGGATTGAGATACGGCAGCAGATATCAATACAACAATCTAAACTAATATTGTGCAGAACATTGGTCCACATTAGGGGTGCAGCCTTACACAATCATGACCACTCATTATATAGCTTGGTTTCAGTACAGCAGGAAAACTGAGCAGATATATGACGAAGCGGCTATGATTCAACCGGTTTTCTGATTTTTGGCCAAACCATTCACAAGTTACAAGAGAAAATAGACATTTTTGTATCTTCGGACCACTAGGTGGCAACACGGCCGGTCACGCTTGATATAACACACACAATTACACGATTTTGTGTGTGCTTCTCAGACTTTCTCCATCCATTATCTGAGAATGGTTTGACAAATTGACTCGAATTCTACTCCTTCCAGCCAGTGTGGTCTGAGCCAGTTTTGGTGAAAATCAGACAAACTGTCAAGGACCAGTTCTGAAAATAGTGAAAAAAAATCTAAACCTTTGACTTGGCATGCGTGTTATTAAACAGTTCTATGAGCTGCTATAGACTCAAGAGCGGAAGAAGAAACGGCCAACGGACACTAGATCCCTAATCCATCTGAATGTACGTCTCTGGTGACATCATAGACACTTACGTAAAACTCTCACAACGAGCATCATGGGCAATTTCCTCAAGACTGACATCTGAATCTAGAAGTGGTTTGGTGCCGCCCTGAAACATCGAAAACATGAGCGTGTCATCATGAGCATCCTGCATGTTTCATAAGCTGATGTCATGTTTGGTCATCTGATGTTTACCTTCGTAATAGTGACTAATATAGCGTGTCTGTCAGCGGGCGGCGGTAAACCCACATACAGAGTTTTGTCCAGTCGTCCTGGCCTGAGCACAGCAGGGTCAATAATATCTACAGACAGACAGGAAGTCACATTATAGAAACCCCAAAAACACAATATTCTTACAAACATATTATAGGGCTGGGAATCAAAAACCAAGACACAAACCAGGAGTCTTGGTTTTCATTCCTGGTTTCATTTTAAAGCTTCGACCGGTTTGGATCGACACGAGGGTGAGTGAGCAGTGAGAAATTTTTCATTTCAGGGTGGACTTTAAAACTTGGTGTGTGCGCATCTTTCATTTTACTTCTGAAAAGGGTTGTTAAAAATGTATGCGTCTTTGAATCATTCATTCACAAACACCCATTCATCTTGAGAGGAAGCCAGCCCATTCCGAGTGAGTCATTGAATCATTCCACTCAGAAATGGCATTCAATTTCTTTTCGGAAATGTGAGAGAACTACAACCTCCCCCCAAAAAACCTAAATTCCTCACGCAGCTGTATTCTGCATACAAAGCAAGAATAAATGTGCTCTAAACAGCACTCTGCTCACCTGGTCTGTTGGTGGCGGCCATGATGAAAACCTGCTGGCGGTTCTCCATGCCGTCCATCTCAGTGAGGAGCTGATTGACCACGCGGACACTGGCTCCTGACTGACCACACACACACACACACAGCATTGTTAGCAGGGAGTCACACACAAACTGAGAAACAGCAGTGAAGTGAGAATCACCTCGTGCTCGGAGCGGCGAGGACACAGCGCATCAATCTCATCGAAGAAGATGACGCAGGGCGCCGAGTTACGTCCTCTCTGAAACACCTGCCGGACCGCCCGCTCGCTCTCGCCCACATACTGCACACACACACAACAAACAGTGCATCTCGGGATGAAAATCTGCAGCATTTTTTCCATTCATAAACACTGCGTCATTCCCCATATTTCCAATGTTATATGCTGACGATCGGAGCACATAGTAGCAATAGAGAATACAGTGTAGGGGGTCCTTCATGACAGAAGTATATCAAGCAAAGATTTGGACATTTACTGCCATAAATATATCAAAACTTAATTTTAGATTAGTAACATGCATTGCTAAGGACTTCTTTAAAGGTGATTTTCTCAATATTTAGATTTTTTCTTGCACCTGCGGTTTCCAGATTATTAAACGGTCGTATCTCCTAACAATAAAAAAAATGATTTATTCAGCTTTCAGAATGGGTTTGTGGTCCAGGGTCACGTATAATGCAACATGTCTCATTCCAACAAACAAGAATTTAAAAAACTTATGCTAAAACGACACTCCATGTTTATTTAGCTACTTAATCATTTGTCTAAGTATAATTAACTTTGATGATGGGGTGCAAAGTCATCTTGAGATGAACACCATGAAACTGGAGAAACTCACCATGTTGAGCAGCTCTGGACCCTTGACGGAGATGAAGTTTAAGCCTGATTCGTTAGCGACGGCCTGTAACGAGAGAGAGTAGTTTCTCAGTGAAGAATACAGGAAGGAACTGAGCCAGAGAGTTCACCTCATTCTTCTCTGCTGAGTTATGCCGTTGAGTGGGAGAGAGTGGGCTGAACTGTACTGGAGCTGACTCACTTTGGCCAGCAGGGTCTTCCCGCAGCCAGGTGGTCCGGCCAGCAGCACTCCAGCCGGGGCGCTCAGACCCAGCGCTCGGAACTGCTCCGGGTTATGGATGGGAGCCTGGGAACACAAACACAATCAGGAAATACACACACAGCAGTGATCAACTATCTGACGGCAAAGAAAAGAGGCTTTAACAATG
>JAUYWG010000047.1:2177923-2194759 GCA_034779775.1 Enteromius afrohamiltoni | reverse complement strand
TTAGTCCTTTTATTTCATGAGACAGGTGCTGGTAAGATTTACTTTGCAGTTTGATCAACAGAATTGGGGTGAGTTGGTAAATGTGGATTAAGCTATTGTGCTTTTATCTCCGTTTGATTGCTGCTGGCAATTTCTCATGGGTTTCAGCTGACACATAGCACAGAAATAAAAATGGCGACTATAACGCCACAAAGTGTCAAAAGTGACGAAAATGATGAGAGCACACTGTAAGCAGATCTGCTCTGAGATGTTAACTTATGGAAATCTGCTGATAAAATCAAACGAATGGTTAGTCAGAGATTTGATTCAGAGCGGAAAGCTGAGCAACAGATAGAGTGGCTTCAGTCTAAAAAGGAGCCAGAGAAACATAACATTCTTATCAGTGTATGCTTATTCTTGGGTTTATAAGCAGGAAGGAGTTGCCTTTAACACAGATGACATGATTATAAAAAAATCTTGGATTGGTTGAAAGAGTTGAATTATTAGAGCTGAAAGAATCGCTGAACTTTCAGGGATCACGATTTGAAATGATCTGTGTGGCTTGGGAGAAAGGGCTTGATTTGATCATTGAAATGGCAGAAAAAGCTAAAAGATTTTAAAACTGTGTGTGCCAGGCAGATCCCCACTGAGAGCTTCTGCGTGTCTGTCCAGGCTCCGCCCCACAGACAGTGTTTTTCTGTCAATATGGGGTGCTGTGTGTACATTTGAGGAGAAAAAAAAAACAAACTTAAATGATCTTAGCAACTACAATATATAATAAAGATTGAAAAATTTAAGGGGGTCTGAATACTTTCTGTACCCACTGTACATTCATGGCAAATGTCCTTCAACCCTGCTCCTGGGGATCATAGACGCATAAATACCTAGACGAGTGAAGAACATGAGAACCAAATGAAGCCTAAACTAATCAACGTTCCTAACACTGCACTTTGGTTTTTATCATTAAATTGCAGAAAACGTTCTTAGTTGGCGCTGATGTGAGAGAATTTCTAATGACAGCTGAAGGAGAGCTGGCAGGTTTAACATCTGGCTTCTGTTTTTTTATTCTCTTTCTGTTGTGGCAAATTAAAATGCAGAAATGTTTGTTTTAGTTTTCCATTCACAACTATTAATGTTGAGTATGATTACTTCGGCTGAAGACACACAGGTTTTTGAACTATTTTGCCATCAACTTTGTTGAGCAGTGTTGCATGGACAGCTTCCCACTGAGAATGAATAACACATTTCAATATGTATCATTTAGATTGGTTGTGAGCCCTGTTTCTCACCTGGTTGCCTGTTAATGGCAGCATTACCCAATGCCCAGTGTATCGTCAGCACTTCACTTCTGGTTAAGTCTGTTTAGTTGTATGTTCTACTCTAGTTGGATGATCAACATGACAAATTCAAAATCTGGTACAGCCAATGTTACTAGACCAAAGGGTTCAAAGATACAACCAGAACAATATCCTCTTTGAGCTGGTGGTGGCACTGGTCGAAGGATGCTTTTGATTGAATGTTTCAGTTTTACTTTGACAAAGTCACACTTCCCAAAATGGACAAAATGGAGAGCTAGTTAGACTGTAAAATTGCTAGTTTTTTTCCAAGTTCCCTTTCTTGCACACACAGTTGAATTTTGCCTCTTCTTTTGGATCCACAGATTGTAAGCCTGCAAGTGTGTCAAATTGGTCATTTGATGAAAATTGTCTTTTCTGCTGCTTAAGACGAGAAAAAGTGAAGGTAGTTTTTTTTTGTTCATTTACACTTTCCCCCCTTTTCCTGATATGTCAAGACACCTTGGAAGAACCGCTTTGATCCTTTTTCTTTTTTACCTTAGGCTATCTGTTTTTCCTGTACTATTGATTTAAGTCTTGTGGATACAGAGCTTTGAGTGATAGCATTTTCAGTGTTAATTTCAATTTCCATGGTTTTGGAATAAATTAAATTAAGTTGCATGTGTGTTTCTTAAAGTATGTATAAACACCTCCACCCTTCATTCTTTATATATTTTTCCCCTTTGAACAGGAACATGTAGTTGCACTCAACAAACAAATTGTGGAAAGTGGGGGGAAACCTTTACTAGGTAAAGATCCTTCTAATATCAACAGACTTGAGTGGCAGTCGGAGGAATTCCTGAATGCAGTGTTACACAGAAAAGGTGAGGCATACCAGCACACAGTCAGTGATTTGTGTGAAAATGAATGTTCAGACATGGTGCATTGTAGTGATGGAAATGACTACTACTGCTGTAGTAAGCATTACTGGTACTATCCAGAGTGATCCATCTCACACAAGTCTTAATGTGTATTTAGCAGAGGTGTAATAAAGTTTTATGTACCCTAAGCCAGAATGTTCCTTTTTAGTCTGTTCTTATCAAAGTGATTTATTTCCAGACATACAAATAAAGTCATTGTCATCTCTGATGTTTGTTTTTAGCCTTTGAGATTGATTGACTTTTATTCTACGGTTCACTTTATTTTAATATCATGTCTAATTTGAACTGTCAACAGAATACACACCAAGAATTCCAGATCCACACATCCCTGTGGTGGCTTGTGGTATCTTGCAGCAGATGATTAATGAGTTAGCTTCATATTATACCTCAAGAAACAACTGCTCTCAGGACTTCCTTCAAAACAATGGAAAAAAGGACCAAAGCCTTCTGAAGACTAGCTGTATCACTTCGTCCACTGCTGTCAAAATAGACTCCGTTGGTTCTGCTCAGAAAAAGTTCATCATGGTGGACCAAGATGCCCCGCTGGACCTCTCTCTGAGAAAGATGAAAGTAGAGGATGTTGAGCAAGGTGCAGTATAAATTTATATGTGAAGAGCTACTAATTAAAAAGAAATGGGTTTATATTACTTTGGAATGATTTGTTTCTCTTTAGATGGAGTTCTTGACCTTTCGACTAAGAAGAATTTGAACAAAGGGCATGCATCTTTAAGGAATTCTCTTGTCAGCCCAGCTGCACATTTGGTCAAAAGGTAGATCAGGATATATAGTCTCTTTTTACCAGGTTTATATTATTTGCTTATCACATACAAACATATTTTTTCAGTATTATACAGTTGCAAATTTGTCTCTTATATTTATAATTTTCCTGCCTTTCAGTGACTCCATCGACCTGAGTCTTGCTCAAGTAAAAGATCTACAGTCTGTGAACACTTTGGAACAGTTTGTGTCAAAGCTGTGTTTGCACCATCAGCACCAAATAGTTGATGCATTAGGCTTCCTACAAAGCGAAGTCCAGACTGTGGCTGCTTCCAACCATTTCCAAGCACCCACTCCAAACTTTTCTGAGAAGCAGGCAACAACCAGCTCCAGTTATGCATCGTTTGAAACCAGCTCTGAGATTCAGCAGTCTGAGAGAACATGCTCTGTGGATGCTGCTCCTGCTGCAAGCATTAGGAAGACTCACGAGTCATCTGTTGTCACAAACATCCAAAAGCCTACTGCAGAGGTGTTAAAGACTGATGTTTCCAGTATTGCACAGGGAATGACTGAAAAACAAGTTGAGCTTGGCAAAATTGACTTTTTGTCATCTTCATCTTGTGGAACAGTTGTTGAGTGTGGAAATCCATGTTCTGCAACAGAAATGCTTGTCATGACAAAGACAACTACTGATAATCCTGGAGCAAAAAAAGTTTTAGGTTCAAGCATTCAGCAAATTCCAAGTAACAATTTTATAAAGAAGTGTCTATGCAGCACAGAGAGATGCTTGCCAACTTGTACTGCTGTGTCTGATGATGCAGATATCTTGAAATGCACACAGAGGTGCTTTGCAGAAAATGAAGATGTTGATGCTGTTGTAAAACCCTCCACAATTCAAAAGACATCAAATGTTGTCATACCAATATCTCCAAGAACGGCCAGGAAAAGCAGAAAAGTTTCTTGCCTTATACAAAGGAATGGCTCTTTGAGTTATCTCATAAATGATCCAGATAGCCATTGTGACCTAGTTTATATTAGAAAACCAATTACAGAATGTCAGCCTCAATCTCGTAATCGACTGCATCCACGACAAAATGCCCGAAAGAGCACAAGGGGGCACAAATATGTGGAGGAGTACTTGGAACTTAAAACAGTCCGTACCTTAGCACGTAAATCGATAGGCGGTTCCCCTGGGAATTGCCCAGCACGTATTCCAGACTTGCTCACCTCAGTGACTCCAAAGCAGGTCCTTTCTAAGTCTGGCAGTGTACCTTTAGTAAACATACCTTTTGCAGGGGATTGCATGAAAAATGTGGTTTCAAAATTACCATCGGAACAGATGAAACAGAACGAAATGCCAGGAGATGTCGTAAAAGTAACAAGTCTGGGTCTGATGGTGGAATCCAGTCAGACAGGAAAAAGTAATGGCCAAGTATTTAATGAACCGTCTGGTAATCAGAGTGAATTGACCTTGCAACCAGATTTGTTCTCAGAGAAACGCATGGACATGGTAGAAGAAAGCACCGAAATGACAGAACTCACTGTACAGAAAGACGGATGTGATTCCCAAATTGGGGTTGTGCCAGAAGAGGTGGTATGTGGTACAGAAAGAGAGGCTGAGAGTGAAGATAAATCATTGGAGCCATCACCAATCCATGTGTCCCCTAACATGGCCAAAGAGCACTGTACTGACGTCGACATAGAACCAAGAAATGAAAGGGAAATAAAAACCCCCACAGAAGTTGAGACTGCGGCAGATGTCCAGGAACAATCCGAGGCATCAGAAATGAAGGCAAACCCTGAGGAGGACAGAAATTCTCAGGAAGAAGTTGTACGTGACACTGAAAGTGATCTTCAAACAAAAAACTCTTCTGAACTACCAGTGAAGAATCAAGAGGATGTAGCGGTGTCCAGCCTGACTGAAGTCTCTACTGTACAACCACTTGTAAAATGTTGTGAGATGGATGTGGATGTACATACTTCAAAAGTTGTGAATGCAAAACATGCAGCGCCCTCAGACAGATGCTTGCGTAGTAGAAGTAAAGGCAATGTTGACGTAACAAAAGACTCTATGAAGTGTGGTGCTTCTGAACCTGTTGATCATGCCAATGATAAAAGCCCAAAGGCTCATTCTAGTGAAACAAATGTGCATACTGAGCAGGAGCCCGATTTGAAAGCTGTAGACATGTCTGAAATGGCACCGGAGCTCCCGGCTGCCAAACCTTGTAACGGGCTTGTTGTGGACAATGCAATCAATATAAAACCCAAGTCAAGAACTGCTGTTGGGAGAGATGAGCATCCAAGTCCAGGCGTTGAGGTCAGTAATGATTTGCCAAGTGTTTTGTCACCTAAGGTTCTTCCAGAGACTGTAAGCACAGTTTCCACCCCAGAGAATGAAAAACACCACAAACTAAACGACCACACCTCTGAAAGCACTGAAAAAATGCCACTTAGAAACAAAAGTAGTCCCGTTGAGATGTCTGTTACCTGTTCACCCAATGAAAAATCCCCACCAAGCTCTGAAAATATGCTTTTGAGGAGTAGAAGTAACAATGAAGGGCCTTTAAGTAGCAAATCAATCAGTTCAGAGAATCAAGGGCTGACACCTTTAAAAACTAGCAGCTCTATTAATGAGCAGGCATCTAACAGGGATTTGTGTACACCTTCAGAGGCAGTAACACATATGCCTCTACGAAGCAGAACTGTTAACTCAATTAAACCAACTGTTACGAAAGATTCTCCTGTTAAATGTTCCAGTAAAAATTTAATCAGTGAACAACCTGTCAGTTCTCACTCCAGTACTACCTGTAGTAAAAAAAACGAGGCAATTGGGCACATGCCCTTAAGAAGCAGTGCCAGTTTAATTGTAGAAGAGCCCAATAACAAATCTGCTATTGTAGATGCATCAGAAAGCCCTGGACGCATGTCATTGAGAAGAGGGAATGTAGCTAATACTGAATATTCCTCTGGCTCAACAACAACCCCTAATAGAAATAAACGTCCTCTGAGACGTGCTCTGAGAGCATCAAGTGGGGAAGCTGAAGAAAGCCCCTTGAGTTCAAAACTTAAAATCCATAATCAGAAGCATGTGGAGGCCCAAATAAGAGGCTCACTGAAGTTGTCAGATGAACCCTTCCGCATAGCTAGTCTTCAGAAGACCGAACCTTTTATTTGCAATCCCCCCAAATTTTTAGAGGCGCTAAGGGGGGAAGAACACCAGCAGTTGATTTCAAATTTAAATTCAAAGTTTGATAAGATGCACAAAAGTTGGGTTCCAATGGACAAGGAGGGTCAGCCTGCACCAAAACCCAAAAACAAGGCGGACAGACTTAAAGAAATCTGGAAAAGCAAACGAAGAGCACGAAAGTCAAGGCCATTGGAACAACAAAAGTTATCCTCTGTGCAAATGTTATTCATGAAGCCGTTTGACTTGTCCAGTATCTGCAGGTGGTTCCTGCAGTCGACTGAAACCAAGTCACTTGTAATTGTTAAGAAGGTCAACACCAGACTTCCATCTGAAACGCAGTTGTGCTTTCATACTTCGGCAGCAGGAGCAGGGTCCTCTCACGGGATATTTCCCAGCCTTCAGGCCGAACGGTTAAAGAAGCACCTGAAAAAGTTTGCTATTGCATCACCGGTGAAGAACAACCCCAAGAATCAAAGGCTGCTCTCCAAAGCTTTAGGTCAGGGTATTACTGCGATGAGGAGTAAAGAAAAGCACGAACCGACGACTGCCACACGAATTTGTACAAAGGCACAGAGTCTAGCTGGAGTGACGCCGGCACAGGCTCCCGAGAGCCTTGCCCCGACCGCAGGCAGTGCGAAAAATCCAGCGAGTGCTAGAATTCTTCGGAAATATTCTAACATGCGTGAGAAGCTTCAGGTTCAGCAAAACAAGAAATGCAAAGAGAAAACTTTTAAAGGTGCTCGTTTGAAGGCGGCAATAATCCCAAAGAAAGCCAACAAACAAAAACTGCTGACAAGTAAAAAGTCTGCGGTTGTTCAGAGGATCTCATCTCTGACCAAGACGGCAAAAACGAACTCTGCTCTCAAACAACAGGCTTTGAAAAGGAACCAGTGTAACAAAGACAGTTCTTCTCCAAAGAGGTTGCAGGCACTCAGGAGAACGGCAAAAGCCATCGGTGAGAATGCCTCAAAAAACACCTTGAGTAAAAAACAGATACTGATCAATACCGGAACTGATAAGGCACAGCAGATAAAAGCAAGTCTGACTAAAGTTGACACAAAGAAACCGGTGTTTCAGAAAGGCCCTAATAATTTAGAATCACAATCTTTAGATGTGGACCTTAAACCTCAGACTTTGGAAGATCAAGTGTTAACTAGGTCACAAAGAAAGATGGAAGGCACCCCTTCACAGACTGCCTCTCCCAAGTCTTCCACAAAGCGAGGCTTGGAACCACTGGTCACTCCCACAAAGCGTACTAGGACCTCAAAACCATGAAAAATGTGTACAGGTGTACTAGAAACTCATGAAGAAATGTTTCATAAGAACACTGGGTGCTTTTCAGATACTTATTTTTTGAAGCTATTTTTTTAAGCTTGGCAGTACATTTTCAGAGCTTTGAATTTACTGTCATCTGAGAGAGATTTGTCTTTGTTAGTTAGTTTTGGGAAAAGACATTTTCCAGAGTTCGTTCTTTTAAGTGTCAAACTTTTTCCAGTTATGCTTTAAGAAACCTATTTGTTTGTTATGAAAAAAAAAACTAAAACTTTTTTTCTTGATGGAGTCATTAATGTAAAAAGAAGTCAAGAAATAAAGGGACTGATTCCCATTAATGGGGCATTTTAAATATGGGTTATAAATAACCCAGTAACTTGCTTGTTTGACCGTTACATTGTATAGCTTATTATTACAACAGCTTGGACTTTTGAACCAGATATTATTTAAGGAATGATCCACAATTCTAAAACAATTAATAATTTTAGCTAATTGAAGTGGCTTTGTAACCTGAATAATGTGCCTTTTTCTTATCTGTATTTATAAGTGATTGAGGTTGCCTCAATAAAGCCTTTCTTTTTGCACATAGATGAGAAATTTGTCGCAAACTTTTTCATATTTTCTTTTATTGTTAATTGAACTTCAGTGCTGTATAAGACAAAATTGAATTGAAGTATGTCATAGTTATTTTTTTTAGTTTGCGATAGTCTACAGTATTTTTGTTTCCGTACACAGAAACGTGTGCATACAGTGTGTTCCCATCACTTTTGTTTAGATAAATATTAACAAAAAATATTTATGGTACAGTTTTACAAGGAAAACTATGCAAGATTACATGTTTTCTAAAATTGGATAAATTGGCTAAAAATGTTTCAGTTCATGGGTAAAGGAATAGTTCACCCAAAAATTTGAATTATTTTACTCATCCCGAAGCCATCCTAGGTGTATGTGACTTTCTTCCTTTAGATGAAGACAGTTTGAGGTTGTTGTTTTTGTTTTTTGTTTTTTTTATCCTGGCTCTTCTAAACTTGGTAATGCTGGTGGATGGTGGCCATTATTTTCCATAAATCTGATATATATGCAAGTACTGCATTGTAAAACTAACCTAGTGCTTGTGGATATATCTGATTTACAGAGCTTCAGTATAATGAGCACTATCTACCAGCATTACCAAGCTTGGAAGAGCTTGACTGTCATAAACACCTAGGGTGGCTTTGGGGTGAGTAAAGTTTGGGGTTATTTTTATTCATGGGTAAACTATTCCTTGAAGGTTTTGTCTGGTTGAAGATAACCATTAGAGGTTTAATGAATGCGATATAGGTGTGTAATGTGTTTTTTCCACCCAGCTTACACTGTTCATAATTGGTAGTATATAAAATGATATATTTTAATGTTATTTCTTTTACTTGTTTGACTTTGAAGCATTCTGAAATGTATTTTTTATACACCATCACCAGGACTGAAGACCACACCCCATTTTTATGGTTTAGGAGTTGTGCGTCAAGTTGAATCAACTTGGTTTGAGTTTTATGCATTTTGTCTTTTGTTGATGCATATTGAGTGGTTAGGGCATTTTTAAGACTGCAATACTTCATTAAACATGGGATGAGAGCAGCGGTGATGCTGCCCTAGCCTGGACAAGAATCTGTGAGATGATTTGAAGTGTGTGAACAAGGAAAGATTGCACCTTAACTGTGTTGTCAGAAAATGCATGTAGAAGACAGCATTTTTAGCATATGTATTCAACAGGAAATGCATTCATGTAGACCAAATCATTAATAATTCATGTTTTTTCAGTGCCGACCAAATTTGTTTGTGCCAAGAACCAAAAGTTTCAAACAGTTTTGATAAAGCAGACATAGACACTCATATAATCACACATTTTAATGAATGAAAAAGGAGGAAGTTCAGTAAACATTTTGGTGGCGCTACTTACATTCGGAGTAACTGCAGTTAATGTAACTATCAACGTAACATCAGAAGAATAAACAGCAAGAGCTCTTAAATGTTCTATATGCAACAGCGACAGTATCTTTCACAATAAAAGTTCTTGAGTTTGTGACGCGATGGTTGTGACTGGCACAAGGTTAGTTCAGACCCATGCAATCTACATGAAAAGTCTGGAACCCTTTCCAATGATTTGTCTGCACGGAAGCAATGAAACTGACATTAACTTTCATTCCCAGTACCTCAGTGTACAATAAGAGCAATAAGTATCCACAAACGAGAAACAAACCATGTGGTACAATGAATGTATGGAGGATTAAATTACTGCTAGTTCCCATCTTTTGGTCTGTGCTTAATCACAGAAACCGTCATTAGCGGTCGGGGATATTGACTTGCTCTTTAATATGAGGACTGGATGGTAGCTACCCTTATTAAATGCCTTGTCTTGACCTCTCTTTCCTCTGCTTTATTACAACTCAAATCAGCATACTCATAAATGAAATTTCAGCTTTCTATCTGGAACAGTCTTAAAATAAATAATTACACAATCAACCACAGATATTTTAAATGAATTAAATGTATTCACGTGGAAGACAACATTTACAATAAAAAAAAAAAAAAAAAACCTTCCAAAACAATCGACACTAGGTCCTATTACAATAAGGCTAATAATTATCTATGCTTTTGGCCAGTTTCAAACCACTGTAGCCTGCGTAAGCAACGACCGAATAAACACCAAAAGTCACCGAATTTCACACTGCTGTTTGATAGTAAAATCCTGAAAACACAAATTTATTCTTTAACATATAAAAATACTATACCAAAATGAAATACAAATATATATTAGAATCTGTTACGCATTTCTGTATAAAGTGAAGGTCTAGGGAGTTAGGAGAAGGAAATCAACGCGAAAAAAATAAACACCCACCGAAATTAAATGAAATAAGCCAAACTGCACTTCTTTATGATTTAATCCTAGGACGATGTTCATGGGAATTTGTAAACCTTCATGAACGAGAGAGAACTTGGTGGAATCTGGGAAATCGTTACGGTTACGTCCGCGGGAGAATTGTCACTTCGATGAGTACAGTGTTGTGGTCATAACCCATAGTCATATTGTACCCCTCAAACAGTTTCAACACTGACCAATATAAAAACTGCAGTGGCGTTGCATATTTAGCAGTGTTTCGATAAGCGATGTTCTATTTTCTGCTCAGCAGTACTAATATTAACCACAATCCAGACATCACATGACGATGAGCATGCATCTTAGAAAACAGTGCGATGAGATCTATCTAGCGCTTGACTTCAGCTCTCCCTTACATTCTGTAGAGTTCTCTGTTTGAGGTAATGGAATGACAAACACTATATGGAATAGATCGAATGGATCCTTTTATTGGACTTTGATTTTCTTCAGCTCTACCTCGATCTATCGAAAGTCAAGACATAGTAAAGAAGCTCACCTCCAACAACGTAACTCTATGCTCTATGGCACCAGGAGCGCCGCAGAGCTCTTCACACAATGGCATGGAAGGCTGCTGGGCATTTTTGGCCCCCCATGTCGTTTATTAAGGATGTCATATTTGCAGTGGAATTGGGTCAGGGACACATGGAAGAGTCCCGTGTGCCACCCGTAACACAAAATGACTGAATATCTGGCAAGACAGCATGTTGTTCCATGCACATCTTGGTTTTATTTTACCAGCATGTCTCCGAGGATGTATTCTTCCACACAGATATATCATACATTTAGTTTTATTCAGGCTTGGTGGAAATGTGGATGTTCCTTTCGTCACCATTTTGGAGCCTTATGTGCTCAAATACACGTCCTGCACGGCAGAGAGTCAAAACGACCATCAGTTTCTTCTAATACATGACTACTGTCCTGCTTTTGGGCTGAAACAAGCCAGGGGCCACCTCTCTCGCCTTCCTCTCAGCAGACTTGGTGTTACTTTACCTTTCTGAGACCTTACCAAAGGCTGTGGTGGAAATATAAAGGGTTGGGGTGGTGGTGGGGGGTATATGTCTCTTGTATACCCAATGAAAGATGAAATCTACTTCTGTTGACTTTTTGTGATGGCTCTTTCTGCGGTTCTGTCAGACTGTGATGAGGTGGTGATGCTAGTGGTTGTGTTCTACATGCACCCCACACAGCCACACTTGATGGTCTTTTCAACCTCCTCACTGAAGGACGTGCCATCGCTGCACTCAAAAGTGTATTTCCTGCGTTTCATCCGTTGACTGGCGCAGCAGGAGCCGGTGTCGCAGGCGCCGCTGCACTCTACCCATGACACCATGCGTGTGGTCTGACAGATGGCGTAACCGCGCTGGACCTGGTAGAAGTCTCGCACTGGATCCCCATGACACTCGGACTCTAAAACAGAAGAAACCGTGTCAAAGTCAAATCAACAGCGGACAACTACTAATACTCAACAGCATAGAAAACAGAAATGTAAACCTCTAGTGTTCTTGAGTGTCACACTTGTGTTGTTCAAAGACAAAACTGACCGGATGCCATAATCGTGTAATAATTCAATTATTATTGGCAACTGCCATAAAAGTCTTTGCGTTTTGTACCATTATGATAAGACAGGGATTTTTACCCATTTCTAAACTTTTTTTTTTCAGTATAAAATAACCGAACAACACCAGAGTAGTACAGCAGCTATTTATGTTTTTTCTCATCAGAAACAGAATGCCTAATAATGAGCATACGCCCGAAGGGCTGAGCTTATGTTTTCTTACCCTTGTCACATAACTCTCCACTGTAGCCCACCTCACAATGACAGTAGGCATCTCCTCTGTCAGATATCTGACAGTGACCATGTTTGCATTGAAGCTTTCTGCATGGATTGAAGAGCTCTTCCTGCTGGTTGCACAGGGCTCCATGAAAACCCTCCTGACATTCACAACGATATGACTGCATGTCCATTGGAATACATCTCCCATGGACACATCTGTGAGAAACAAATAAAAGAAGTAGAGCATTACTTGTTGCACCTCAGTCTGCTCTGCATGTTTCACTTGAAGAATCTGACTGACTTGCTGCCCAGACAGGGGTTCGCCAAAGGCTGGTCACAGTGTTGCCCACTCCATCCGGGCTGGCAGTGGCATATGGGGCCTATGGCCGTGTTGGGTTGGCAGATACCATGGAGGCAGTATATCTTTCGGCAGGGCTCACATCCGGGCACCACACCAGGTTTCATCTGGGTTTTGGTGAAGTCTTGTAGCTCATTATTAATGTACAGGTTCTGAATGCAGCCGTGAAAACTGGAGCTGTTTTGGATCTGCCAGATGCGAGGAGCTGTGGGGTGGACGCTGACCGGCATGCCTGATTCAGCAAGAATATGTTGTTAAAGCAGAGTTGGGAAGAGATCAGTGATACACATGGAGCAGAACACCGATGTCACATAAATTCCCATTATTTATATATGGCAGAGTTCTTTAAATTCTGTTCCTCAAGGTCAATTGTCATACAGAGTTGATCTGCAACCAACACGTACACAAATTAATAAAGGGCTTTAGGATTGCTGGAAATGTACAGGTAGGTGGATTAAATAAGGGCTTGAGTTAAACTATGTAGTGGCCCACTCTAGGACTGAATTTGAAAAACCTTGGTATATTGTTACTGTATATATTCAAATCTCATTGTTTGAGGAGCCATGCAAGAGTGTTGATATTCCATCATGATCAGGACAGTATCACTTCACTTTTCCTTCTGCATTCTGGACAGGCTGTCCATCTGTGTGGGATTTTTTAGAACCTATCCCACATTTGGTTTGGTGATTCTACCAAAGTTCAAGAGCAATAAAGTAGAGAGCAAGTGTCATGTCTAGGTGGGTTCACAGTGGTGAATGACGGTTAGTAACTGTGATGGAGGCACTCCTACCTCCCACATATAGTGGAGCTTCTCCCCTCAAGGGCTGCACTTTCCCAAAGCTGTCCATGGTAGTTGGGTTACCACCATCTATGGAAAGGTTCACCATCTGGTCAAAGGTAACCAGTTCTACAGTGTGGAACTGACCATCATTGATGGTCTCAGTACTGTGTAAAAATAAACATGAAAGATATCTGATGTGAAATTTTTAATTGTATTGAAGCTTCATGAAATTGTATCCGAGATGGCTGATGAGTGGGAAATGTAAAATCATTTAAAAATGAAATCTAACCTAAAGTAGATGTAACAAAAACCTAAAGTCTAGTAATGTAACAATACCACTTAAACTTCAGATCACCTGTAGATTGCATGACTTGGTTGGCTTCCAGGGTCATAACTGACTTTAACATGACCTTCATGAAGCTCCACAGCAATGTGGTCATTGTCCCCATTGTACAGAAGAATGCCATTGTCTTCTGCGGTGGACACCTGAGAACAGAACCAAAGAGATTTATCATCGGCACCAAGTTTGCCAGGGCTTTGAAAAAGTTAGGGCACTGTTGAGTACCTGTAGCGTGATGTTAGCCTGAGGCCAGTTCTTCAGGTCACTCAGTAGCAGGTAGGAGTCTCGGTCCACAAAGTTGACGCTGACCAACTTTTCACAGCGTGGTCCACCAAACCCTTCCAGGCATTGACAGAGTGCATGGCCCCCACGCTCCACACAGGGGGCATTGTTTTGACAGTCGGCCAGCTCACAAAGAGAGCGTGGAGTAGATGGGACTTCACAAAGCTGTCCACTGCAGACAAAATGTTTCAGATCAATTTTCTAATAATTTCAAATCTAACTGTAATTGATTTTTTTCTGTCATGCATGCCCTTCTGCAGGAGAAGAGAAGAAAAGAGCAATTGTGTGGGTCTTTCCACCTCAAGGTATGAATCACTATTTTATATAATAGGCCAACAGTCAAACAATATCTTACAGATAACATGCACAAAAACACTACTGGAACTCCATAAGCTGTTAGAGGTGAGACAGTTGTGCAGGGACCAGAGGTCAGGCCTTTTCTGTGCCGCATTCCTCTCATATTCATGTTTGGATTTCAGGTGATAAATTAAACACGATATGAAGTCAAGTCTTTGCAGACGCACACCCTCTTGAAATTTCAGCATTATTTGCAAATCGCTACCTGTGGGTCTTTCTCAAATATACTGAAATATGTCCATACCACAGAAATGTTGCCTCAGAGATGGAATACCACAACAAAAGCCATTCATCCTATGAAGATGTGTGCTACATGTAAAGTGCACTCCAGGATACGGATCTATGTCAACACACATAAGAAATCCTCAACTTCTTCACTTACAGAGTCAGATAAAATCCCTCCAGATTAGACATCTGCTGTTGTGTTGTCTCATGGGTTTGATGGCTGACAATAATAAGAGGCGGCAGGGCAATCTCTCTAAATGTATCTCCGCCTGGATAACGACTACTTTATACCTCCATCACAAGAATCTCCAAAGTACACGATGTGGCAGGGTGCGATTAGGATCCACTAAGGAATTGGTCACTGGTTGGAAAGTGGTGTCAAAATGTAAAGATATTTTTGTATAGAACTGACCTGTAGCTTTTGGAACAAATGCAGGAGTATCCGTTAACCTCGTCCAAACACTGTGCCCCATTCTGACACCTGTGCTGCTTACAGTCGTCATAGTTCACACTGCAGTCATCACCCACATAACCAGGGGCGCATATACACCTAGATCAACACACATGTACACAGCTCTTTAAAAAGATATGATCATTAGGGTGATAAAAAGACTGCTAGGTGCAAGGAGATGTGGTTACTTTGGGCCGGTGACTGTGATGAAGCAGGTGGACTGGTGTTTGCAGGGACTGCGAGCAGAAGCACACATGTCCTCCATATCCTCACACATCTCCCCTACACACACAATAACACAATAACAGTGCGCTTACAAGATATTGAGGGCATGCAAACACAAATGCTAACCCTAACCATGTAGTAAGTACAAGGAGTTTATAAATATTACAATATGGTAGCACTTTATTTTACACTTATTATAGTGAATAACTGGGTAATAACTAGGTAATAAACCTAAACCTACCCCTAAAGCCTTACCCCATGCAATTACCTTATATCACACAGTAATCTTATTTCTTGCATTGTAAGTACACAGGTTTAGACCAACTAGCTACAAGTAACTTAATATCTGCTTACACTTTATTTTGATGGTCAGACATCCTGACTACTTTGCAACTACATGCCAGCTTACTCTAATGCTACCTATAACAGTTGACATGTACGTGCAAAGTTACTTGTAGTTAATAGAATGCCGGAAGTAGACTATCAAAATAAAGGGTAGTTTTGATTAAGAAAAAAGCGCAAGTGGTCAGAAGTGTACCTGTGTAAAAAGGGGCACATAAGCAGGTGTAATTGTTGATGCCGTCTATGCAGGTTGCTCCGTTCTGACAGTCGTTGTCTGTACAGTCATCTATGTCAAAGTCACACGTGGGACCTTCCCAGCCTGCAGCACACGAACAGCTGAGAAAACACAAATGCAACTCTTTAAACAGGGCTTTAAATTTCATGAAGAAGTCCAAGTCATATTTCACCACAAGAGCAAAAGAAAAAATAAGAAATAACACTTTAATGTCTGCTTTTACCCACTTCACGCATTAACATATGCTTAGGAAGGGATGTTGAGACTCACCTAAAGCCCTCATCTTCTTCTCCAGACATGTGGCACGTTCCTCCGTTCTTACAGGGCTCACTGACGCAAGCGTTGAGCGCTGTCTCACAGTTCTTACCCTGTGTGTGATACGAAATGTGTAAAGTTTCACGCCTGTCTGTCTGCATTCACATTGCTGATGTGTTTTGCGTGCTCACCTTAAAGCCTTCAGAACAGCGACACCTGTATCCATCCATCGGATCGGCCTCGCAGCTGCCGTGGTTCAGACAGGGGTTTGACATGCAGGGGTTACACTTCGCCAGTATAGCAGTGTCCACTTCACCTGCGCAGATACACAGACAACCCTTACACAGACGCACGATACAAGTCCCTCACAAATCCTTCACACTACTGTGTCTCACAGAGCTAGAGATCTGATGACATGAATCACACAGAGATCTTTATTTAACCCGTTGCACTGCATATGTATATTTGTAGAAAATTATCCAGTTTTCTTTTATGCCACAAATCATTAGGATATTAAATAAGATTATGTTCCGTGAAGACATTTTGTAAATTCTCTACCATAAATTTATCAAAGCTTCATTTCTGATTAGTAATATGCATTGCTATGAACTTTTTGCACCCTCTGATTCCAGATTTTCAAATAGTTCTATCTTATTTATATTGTCCTATTTTGACAAGCTAGACATCAATGGAAAGATTATTTTTATTCATTCTATTTCAAAAAGCTGCAATATCATCTCGGCATAGTGCTACGTCTGAGACTACATCTTACAAAAAAGTGCAAAGTTATGATTTGATCAGACATTATTTAATAGTATATAATACAAGTCCTTTTCAAAAAATTAGCATCTTGTGATAAAGTTGATTATTTTCTGTAATGTACTGATAAACATTAGACTTTCATATATTTTAGATTCATTACACACA
>JAUYWG010000047.1:2120750-2164964 GCA_034779775.1 Enteromius afrohamiltoni | reverse complement strand
AAATATGGCAGAATATACATTTCCTAAAAACAGTGTGTGTGGGAGATTATTTCTGTGTGTGTGTGTGTGTGTGTGTGAATTACTGACTGTGACTTTTGGGAGAGCCGTGTGGTCTCTGCCGTCCCGCCAAGACTGTGTGGAATGTGTCTGTGTGTGTGTTAACTGCTGTTTGTCTGTGTTGTTCTGTCAGATAAGATGGGCCTCAGTAAAACTGCTGTACAGTTCCCGTAGAAAAGAGAGACTTGAGAAATATTGTGTGATATTATTGTGTCACTATTGTGAGTTATAAGTCGTGCTTGCATAAAATGAACTGAAAAAAAAGAATTTTATGATTATTCTGAATTTTTACAGCCCATCGTGAAGAGTACATTGTGTGTGTGGGTTACTCACAAGGTCCTGAGCTTGGGCATGTGGTTGAAGCTGGACACTGGGATGCTGCTGATGTTGTTGTTGTTCAGGGTTCTGCCAAACATCACAGAGACTATTGATGATTGTTCCCACTGATCATCACTTCTGATATTAACCATGAAATAATCCAGCCAGATCTCGCGAGAATTCAAAACTATTTATACACAGCTTTGGATAAGAGGACGAAAGAAAAGCAGAGGTGTACAAACACATTTGTAACCCTACTTAGGCAGACATTTGGGGCGTCTATACTTAAAAAGTACTCATTTATTAGGCTTAATTTTGTTCTGAAGATGAAAGTGTATCCCATAACTTGTAACTATGTGTGGCGCCGACAGGATCAACTGATTTTTTTCCGCCTTATAAATATGGAAACAGCTTACAATACTCCTTCGAGAATAAGAGATTATTTGAAACTATATTAAATATTTATTTTATTAGTGTACATTCACAATAAAAACAGCCGTGTTTTGTTAATCAGATAAAAATACACCTGCAGCTGCTTATTAATAGCCTATTGCTTGTACAGAAGTACACAAGTAAAACTTATTTAACTTGTTATATTTCAATGTGAAAAATACATATTTGAACGTAGGCCTATACAATTTCATAATGTGTGTTTTTGGTTTGTTTGTTTCAGCTGATGGAGATATTTTGTGCAGTAGGTAAAATTCTGTATGAAAACAACTCAAAGGCAAAACACTTTCTGCGATTGTTTTAAGGATGATGTCATTTTATCAGTAAAAGGTAAAAATGCACTTTTTTTGTGCAAATTCTATTCGCCGATATCAAAAGAGTAAAACAGGATGGAAACTAGGCTAATGTTGTGATAAGTATGCTATGCTAACGTTTTAACTCTTTGTAAGCTTTTGAGCTTAATGCCATTTTTCTTTTACTTTTATACTTTAAGTAGTTTGAAACCTTGAGACAACACTTTAAACCCTAGTATCTGTACTCTATTTTCCACACCAGTGAAGAAAACTGAATACTGTACGTTTTAGCGCTAGAACCAGACGTCCGTGATTATAGAAACACACATCTATATGTCTTCTTATATACTCACAATACTTCAAGTCCACGTAGAGCTCGGAAAGCTCCGTCCTCGATGCAGCTGATGTGATTCTTGTCCAGCTGACTGTAACACACACAGTGAAAGCAGGGTTAGACACGGGTTGGTTCAGTCTGGTTAGTTTAGTCATCTCTGTGCTGGCGAGTCGTAAGCTCTCACAGGTTCTTGATGTCCGTCGCTCCTCTGAAGGCCTTGCGAGGAATCGCCTGGATGAAATTCTCACTCAAGTCTCTGGAAAAAAGAAAATCTGGGATTAAATACATTACAGAACACACACACAGAATGTCACACTACAGGTGCATTACATCGGAGTGAGGTGCCCTTGAGTTCTCTGTGTCTGAAATCATGCCTCAAAATGAGCCTTTTAATTAATGCATGAGAGGAATATAGAGATCATGCAGAGCTGTTATGCACACACATTAATGACTCATTTTACACAATTTAGTAAAATTGAGAAGAGCTGCTGTGATCTCCTACAGACCACTCTTCACTCTCCTGTAAGCTGTATACTAACAACTGCCACACACACATGTGATTGCTGTGGGATGCGAGTGATGATCATGGCACACTGCCCGATGCTTTCATGTCCCGGTGTTAAACTCAGTGTTTGTATTTTCAAGCTTAGTATTGAGCACAAAATCACATCAAAGCGTCACAAAAGATGAGCGTGTGCCTGAAGAAGACTGTGGATAGTGGTTATTTACAGCTTTCTCTGCCATATTCATCATAGTTCTTTAGTATACCTTTGAGATATTGTTCCGGTTTATTATTAGTTCTTGTTTTGTTATATACTCAAGGCTCTTTTTTAATGTGTTAAAATCATAGTAATTCTGTTTTGTTTTTATCTGCTTTAGTGGTGCGTTGCAGACATCATTGGGGTTTGAAATGGCATGAGGATCAGTAAATGATGGCTGAACTGCAGCGCTAATGATGATCTGCTTGAAGAAGAAGAAAAACAGATATAAATGATATTGCTGTGTATTGTACGGCTTCTGCCTCACACACTTGTTTCTGAAGCAGTAATAACAGACTGAGAGATCAGCAGACAGACGTGTCTTCACAGGCGACGCAGAGCGCCAGAAAGCTCTGAAAGCAGCGTCCTAAATCCTGTTGTCATGCTTTAAAGTGATCGTCTGCTGAGCACAAAGCTCTCTGGGTAATCTGAGTGGATTACACGCTGGTGTTTAAGAGGCTAATTACGTATCTCTCAACGCTAATGAGAGGCCTGAGAGGAAAACACACAGCCAAGTCCTTCCTCGTACAACACTCGCTTTCATCACACCGCCGTGATGGAGCTAGGCTCTCTGTTGAGCTTTTACTGACGCTGACACACAGTGGTGCCTTGGACCTGGTCCTGGATGATGATGATGATGATGATGAAGTCTGCTGCTGGAGGTTAAGGGCTGATAAAGCAGGCAGAACTAATGAGCGCAGGTGGTGTTTGTTAAAGGGCCGTCCTCAGAAACAAACAGGGCCAGACCCTCAGACAAATCAACAGAAAGAAAAGGGACAGTAACACACCATTTCCTTTCAGCTCCACCAAAGCCGTCATTTACAGGTCTTTCTGTTCAGTTATATCATTAATCAACAACCAATCCACGCGGTTGACAGAAAACATCACTAGAATTGACATTTTAGTGTAGATATTATTCTTATTTTAGTTGTCATACTAATAAGAGAAGACTATCCCGGTTTTACAGACATAGTTTAAGCCTAGTCCCAGACTAAAATATTAGCCTGAGCTGCTTCAGCTGAAAAAGATGGCACAGATTGATCTTATACAGGAATGGGATCTTAAGGAATGACTAAAATGTCCTGACTGAACTAATCCTGGCCTTGTCTGTGAAACCAGGCCTATACTGTATGTTTGGGATCTTAGCATTAATCCACAGCTATATTGGTATATATTATAAGATTATCAGCAGATCTCTTTTGTCTGCTTGTTTTTCTTCATTTAGCACAGGTTTTATGTTTCTCAGGAGTTATAGACCTCATTCATCTGAGCTCGAGCACCTTTTGGGTGAAGAAAAAAAAAAAACGATTTGTAGATATTTTCTTTGTGGCCAACTCAGGTTGGTGTTGGTATTGATGAGTTTATATGAATGAATGAATATAGGTGTTTACATAGTGCTTCATTGTGTATTGCTGAATACCCAGTAAGGTTTAGACTAATGCACTGACTTTACCTAACACTTCAGGTCACAAATACAGGAATATAACCAGCCTCGGCTCAATAACAGTTCACATAACACAGAACTAAGACCGTCTTCCTCTCGCTGCTCCTAATGCCATTATCGCTGACTTTGAGTTATGAAGTCTTCCTGAGGGAGCGCAAACCGAGCCGGGAATCGTCTGTAAGCCTCCCGAGGAAGTCCAGTAACCACAGAGACAACGCAAATAGCTTTCATTCCCTCCAGATTCAGACCAACAATGAAGCCTTGCCGAGCTCTCCTCATCCCCATTTATACCCTTTACTCTCAAACACAAGCCTTAGCCCTCCAAGAAACGTGCTATTCTGAACCCTAAAAATGCACACGCATCTAAAACGGACAACTTCTAAACTAAACAATACCAAGAATGTCCAAAAAAGAAAACAAGCATCGTGCAAATATGTGATGTTCAGCGGTTCTGGGCCAGAAGAGCGGCTGAAACAAACATAAGTGCTGGAGAAAACACTGCAGTCAAACTGGTGCTCGTTTTATCAAAGGAGACAGGGAACACTCACCTACTCACCTTTAAACTGCATTGCATCAAACTAAATACTGAAATATTTTCAATTGATTGAAAAGAAATAATAATGCAATAGTAATTGCATTCTCTCCCCCTCCGAGTTGAAACACAAGCCAACAGAAACATCTCGAGGCAGACGCTCTGTGTGTGTGGAAATGCAGCACACATCGAGTCAACGGTTTTATGGAGTTTGGTATGGATCCAAACCCAGCTGGGAGTTGCTCTGGGACTCGCAGGAGAAGTGGGAAGGTCTTTGTGACAAAGCTGCTGTATAATGAATCCAACCGCAGCGATCATATCATAAAGACACAGAGCTTGTCCTCAAGAATCCTGCAGCTTCTGTCAATCTGCCACACTATCTGCAGATGTCTGCAGGCTTCTCCGTCCGTGAAGGTTTACAGAGAGAACTAGAGCCTGCTTGGAGACTTGTGTTCAGAAACAGATCTACTTAAAGCACATTTCTCACAGCCACATGACATCACTGTTTTTAGACTAATTATTGAACATGTCCAATTAGCTGAAAGTAAACAAAGCAATTAGTGTCTTCTAGCTGAACACATCTCAAATATTTGGTGTCCATGAAGACTTCTGCCAAAACCCCATCAGTGGCCAACAAATTGCCAAAATGGGCCATACTAAAAAACACTACATTTGGCTTGATCGTTAAAAAGTATCTGGAGCATCTTGGCTTACACTGCCAAAAACGCTTTTCTAGCCAATAGTTTCCAGCCAAAATATCTAGATAAAACAGCCTAAAACATTATCTGGTCGAATGAAAAAAATATAAAGACAGTAAATTAAAATGATAAACTTTTGGTTAACAGTTGACATTTCTTGAAATAACTTGTAAATTAGGGCTGAGTATTGTTAAAAAAATTTGATACGGATACCTCGAGTTTGATGAACAATACCTTTTTTATGAAATCAGTTTTAACAAAATGATATCTACTATTAAAAAACATTTTTTTCAGCTTGTTGACATTTCGACAGACTCAAAACCTCATCTCCTGAGCCACTGCACTGAAAACAATACATCCAGCACAATGAATCAGTGAACTGAATGAATCAAGTTAGTTTTAATAATGTTCAGATAGTTTTCAGCTTACACATCAGTTATGCTACCTTTCACTAGTGCATCATTATTCATTCTTACAATAGCCTTATCATTTTTCCCCTCTGAAGATATGTATTTACATTTTTTTAAGACATAGAATATTTGTCTTTTAAATGATTGGAGATCAGAGCCCATCACTGGCCCGACCCACCAGAACCCTGTAATGACTTTGAGGTCCCATGGCCTGAGCCTCCAGAGCCAGAGCTCAGAGACTCCGTCGGGTCCGCCAGTAGCTGCACTACCTCTGGAGACGTTGGTTCCAGCCGAAGAGTCTCCAGATGCCCCATTGGTGGCTGCTCAACCCAAGGAGATCTTTGAGCTGCTGTCCCATCCTGAACCAGCCATGGAGGCCATTGGAGTCTCGCTGTCTGTTCGGTCCAGAAGGGCATCGTCGTTGCCTGGCATGCCCAGGAGGGCGTTTCATTCGTCTGCTCCGCCTAGTCATGTCGTGTGCATGTCATCTCTTTCCATATGCTCTATGTTTACCTTTTGTATCCTCCTCTTCCCTCATTTATGACTCCGCCCCTTCATCAGTGTTAACTTGCCTGCCAGCCGTGTGTGTCCAGGGGTTCCCCATTGTCTCTGATTGTATCTTGTATCTCTGATTGTCTTGTTTAATGCCCTGTTGTCTGTCAATGAAGTTTCGTTTGCATCGTGACAATTACAGTCAACTGAATGTTGCGACGGAAATGACGTGCAGTCGTGTAAATGATATAAAACTCACTTTAGTCAGAAATGTCGTTTTTGCCATGGGTTAAGGATTTTAGGCACACTTTTTTTCCTCTATATAATGTTGATAAGGCAAGAAGTAAACACTATAAATTTGGCTAAGCTAGCATGTGTGGAAATATTTTAAAATCTAGTTTTCACTGCAGGATTTCAGGTCTTTTCCTCAATAAGTGATCACTCCGTGAATAATCATCTTCAGTAATTATAGATTTTTTATTCAATTAATAACATCTCTCTAGGCTTTATTCAGCATGTCCAGCTTTGTATTCCTTTCCCTAGAACAGTATGCATTATTCTGCATAATCCAAGTGAAACAGTCACAAAGAGTCTCCAACAAACACATCAAATCCCATTAACATCTCGTCTGGTTCTCCTGGAGAGCAATTACTGATCACTGTGTTATCACGTTATCTCAAAAACGAATGCTTTTTTAAATGCGAATTCCAGGAGAACACCAGGAAATATCACAAGCATTAAAAATACAATTAAATTGAGAAATATGCCTCAATTTAGTCACCCTATAAAACTAATATATTTGAAAAAATGCCATGCCTCAAAACGATATTTCCTGAAATGCAATGCACTAGAAATGTCTTTCTAACAAAAGGACGGATACTGAAGCACCTGTGAACACATACTCATACATCAGGACACATCCTGAATGCTTACAATGCAGTGCCTTTGATTAAAGCGAGTTCTGGTCTGGAAATTACGATTCCAGCCAAACAATCTGAAGCGGTGCAGGAGCGAGAGAACTGGCCTTGTTAAAGGGAACAGAAGTGTCTCCGTCCCAAACACGCTGCACTAATCTTTTGTCTGCCGTTCTATTGAGTGTCAGTCGTGGAAGGGCACTTTAGCAGGATTAGACCGGATTCATTCATATCTGCTTTCTCACACATTTTCTCACGCATTCTTCTCCCGCTCGCTTCGGTGTGCAAAATATGAATATTCAAAGCATGGCTTCTGGGTTTGTTTTTTGCTCCTTGTTTGCCAGGTAGCTTTTCGTACATTTAAATAGGAATAAGTTGAAAAGTCCTCCAGTCTCCTGACACTATGAAATGTTCAGAAGGAAATATTAAATGAGAAAACGAGAGCGCTGAGACTCTGGTGTTGATCTCAGTACCTGAGCATCTCTGCAGAAAGAGAGAGAGTTATGTGTGTCACTCTCTGACACACTTTAGGGAGAAGAGACGAGAGCACCAGGACTAAATAAATAAAGATAGGATGCTTCTGCGCAAACACAAACACGTACACACACAGAGAGCGGCTGCAGTGCTCCATGGGTAATGAGTCGGGTGTATTGCGCTCAGAGGCCAGTGATTGGTCTCATGGGTTCATAAAGCTTTGGTGGCCGGTCATCTTGCCTCCAGAGCTTTGGGTGACAGAGATCACAATCATTTTTCAGAGCTGTGCATCAGCTAACAGACAAATGTGGATGAGTTACAGCGCTCACATCTTAGTTTCCCTCTAGATCCATCAGTGACAACAGCCAAACCTCAAACACTTATACTGCCTTATGCTAATTAACATCTGGGGGATTGCTATGTAACAAACCAATCACAATAATAACAATAATAATAATAGCAGTAGCAGCAAACTAAAAATACAAATAAATACACAGGTAATTCACAGATTGTCACTCATAAATGGCTATTAAATTCAGAAGAAACAGAATTCAGCATGAGATCTGGAAGTAGACAGACTGAAAAAGAGTTTTTGTAAAATAATTTGATGCACTGTAAAATCAGAAATGATTTTGATTTTGTATTTATTTGATGAGGCCTTTGCTAGTCTAAGATCATCAGATCAGATCAGATTCATTTGCGGGGGGCTGTTTGCCATTGTTATTTTATTATTTATTTTTTGACCACGGCTGCAATAGAATTATATTTTAGTGAAAGTAGCTTCTTTCTTTTTGTTTCATATGCACTGGACAGACAACAGCTGGGGTGCAATGGTACAATTCCCCAATTGTAAGTCACTTTGGATAAGAGCATCTGCAAAATGACTAAATGTAAGTATGCTGTGCACACTATGTGCAAATGTATTCTATTTGCAGGATTTTCTGCTATTTATAATACTTATTGCAAATATCGGCAATTGTCTGTACCTCAGTATTGTAGTACACTCTTAGTATGCAATAATAATGTATTAAGTGTAAATTATCATTTTAATTCAAATTATTAAACAGGTGCCACCGTAGTGGGACAGTAAACACTGATAGTTCATTTTCAACTCTGATTATTTCCCTCACTTTTATTGAATTAAAAGCTTTTCTAATACAACATGAGATTTGAAAAGGGAGAAAAGAAGTTCAGCTAAAGGCGGAGTCAAACCCAGACAGTGACTGGCCCGATCACAGGGTGGTGGGCGGAGTCAGTGCAAATAGCCTAAGATTCAATTTTTTTTTTTGGTTGCAATCAAAGTATTTTAACTACATTTAAATAAACAGATGTAGCTGACTAACCTTTTTTAATATTTAAATGTAGCTAAATAAATTGTTTGCAACCACTTCCCTTAAAGTATATATAATTATATATATTTACTTTTTTCAGTGAAGGCAGGCTATTTGCGCTGCTCAGATAGTTTTTTATGAATTAGTTCTGCACTGTTGTTTTAGGGTGCTTTAGAAATAAATACATTTTGATTTGATTGAGATAGGTAAGATATGTGTGCTGTTTTCCCATATGAATAACTGAGCTAGCATACGTTATGTCTTCACAAGCATGACTATTTACACAAATCCAGAGCAGAAATGTCATTATTATCTTACGTTCAATATCTCTCATTGGTGTTGACACGCAGCCAAGCAAATAACGTGATGTCGGACTGAAATACAGCAGCGATATATTCACGGCCTACAGAAATCTAAAGGTCTCGTCTCTCCGTCTGTTTCTGCGGGTGTAATATAAATGTCCTGAGGCTTTGTGAATCAATGATTCCTCACCGTAGGTGCCGCCAGTCAAATTACTGAGGTGAAGGTTGCTAGGAGACCAAGGTACCCAGCTGGAACTGAGTGTGTGTGTGTGTGTTCAGGAACAATGGAGCAGGAACAGACAGGAGTCAGTGTGTGAGAGTCTCTCATGATCTCTCTGGACTCTTACACACATCTCGTGTATTTTTTCACCAGTGCTAATGTTTTCATACTTCCAAACTCCCACAGTCCCCTCCAGAAAACCAGAGCTCTGTCTTCTTCGCGAAAGGTCATTCTCTGCCACATTTCTCCCAGATTCAAGATATGTTATAAACAGCCCAGAGGCTTCAACATAGATTCTTTAAAAACAGAGAGGAAATAATAAAGCATATATATATATATATAGAGAGAGAGAGAGAGAGAGAGAGAGAGAGAGAGAGAGAAAACCTGCCAGATATGAGAAAAGAGTGTAAAAAAGAACCAACTTCAATCCTAGTTCACGTTTGTGTCTGTAAAAATGCAATTAGGGATGGTGACCGTGAAAACAATATCACGTTTCTTACTCTAACCATTAAAACTAAACATAACTTCTCCTATCATGGATCTTGGGAATTTTCTCAATTTTGCACAAACAGTAATGCAGAATCCTGCTATTTTCAGACCGGTAAATGACTTTGTAAAAGGATTGCGACGTCAAGGCAAGGCCCAGCTTTGTATCAGAGCTCAGGACAATCACAGCTCGTGTCTGCAGGGGTTCAGCTCAAAACACAATCAATACAATCCCATCCCACTGAGCGCCCTGCCATCGGGGATGGGCGTCGGGTTATCTTTGTTTTCTTCTAGGCATTTACAACCTTCCCTCTGTGGAAAGTCAGCACTGGTGTATGAATAGGCAGCAAGGGTTCTCAATAAAGCGTGGCCATCATCTGCGCCACCACACACTGACCTCTCCACCCCGGGACTTCCTCAGGCAAACACAGCTCCAGGGGGGCCCAGGCTGACCAATCCATCTTCAGCCCCTGACAGCGATGGGAACGGCATTTAGACCTGAGGCCAAGGGTGAGAGACTAAATAAAGAGCACCGGCTCGGGTTTGATCAGGGTTACGCTTCGGCTGCACAATGGCTCCTGCTCCTTCTTAGGCCTATAGGCTGGACATTTCTTCAGAGGAATTATTTGAAAGTCTCTGTGTAGCTGTGTTGTGGGTAGAGCCCTTCTTCCAGAGACCATGACCCCGTCTGTGTACTTTTGTGAGAGCGTTTGCTCACCTCATTGTTTCCCTGTCAGAGCTTACAATGATATTTAGAGCAGCTTGACTCATCTGTAAAATGTGCTCCATTCACGTACCTATACATGAAACTTACTGCAGTTTCCATCTGATATGAACATATTTTCAACCATATAAAGTTTAGTACACGATGAAACAACGTTCCTCCAGGACCAAGGTGCTACATATGACATAAGTTAAAACATAAATTAACAAAAAACTGACTAGCTAGTTAACCTGTAGGAAGCAGCAGAAAATAGTTTGTTTTGTGCAAATAACAAATGTACAATTTTTAGATGGTTATTGACCAGTGTGTGCATGTGTGTTTAGTCCCAACTTTATTAAGAGTGGTTATGTGTGTGTGTTTAGTAGTCCAGTCTTTTTGTGTTGAGGAGACGGATGAAGTGTAGGTAAAAGCTGTTGCACAGTCTGGATGTGAGTGCCTGAATGCTTCGGTTCCTTTTTCCAGATGGCAGGAGGGAGAAGAGTGAGTATGAGGGGTGTGTCCGGTCAGCCACAATGATAGTGGCTTTGCGGATACCACGTGTGGTGATGATGTATTCGATAGAGGGGAGAGAGACACAGATGATCTTCTCAGCTGTCCTCACTATCCGCTGTAGGGACTTGCGGTCTGATGTGGCACAATTCCCAAACCAGACAGTGATGCAGCTGCTCAGGATGCTCTCAATAGTTCCTCTGTAGAAGATGGTGAGGATTGGTGGTGGAAGCTGGGCCTTCCTCAGCCTTCTCAGGAAGTGCAGAGAGCTGGTGTTGAGGGACCAGGTGAGGTTCTCCTCCAGATGGACACCCAGGAATTTAGTGCTCTTGACGATCTCTACCGAAGACGTTCAGAGACAGGTTGTTTTCTTTACACCAGTTAGCCTCTGCACTTCCTCTCTGTATGCTGACTCATTGTTCTTGCTAATGAGACCCACCACGTGCCGTGTCCACGTGTCGTGTCATCAGCAAACTTGATGATATGATTGGAGCTGTGGGGGGCCCTGGTGCTGGTGGTGTAGTTCCCAGTCCGCACTGCCTGAGGTCTTTCGGTCAGAAAGTCCAGGATCCAGTTACAGAGGGAGGTGTTCCGGCCAAGTAGGCTCAGCTTCCCGATCAGGTGCTGGGGGATGATTGTGTTGAATGCTGAACTGAAATCTATGTACAGCATTCTGACGTAAGGTGTGTCAGTGCCAGATGGAGTGTTGTAGAGATGGTGTCGTCCGTCGAATGCTTTAAATGATACGCAAACTGCAGTGGGTCCAGTGAGGGGGACAGCAGGGTCTTGATGTGACTCATGACAAGCCGGTCAAAGCACTTCATGATGATGGGTGTGAGTGCAACAGGACGGTAGTCATTGAGACAGGACACAGAAGAAGTCTTCTGTGTGGGGACGATGGTTGTAGACTTGAAGCATGAAGTAGGAACGACAGCGCTGCTCAGAGATGTTGAAGATGTCGGTGAGAACATCTGTCAGCTGTTCTGCACATTCAAGGAGCACTCTGCCTGAGATGTTGTCTGGTCCAGCAGCTTTACGTGGGTTAACACTACGCAGAGTTTTACTCACATCAGCTGTTGTGGGGCACAGCACCTGGTCGTTCGGAGGAGGGGTGGTCTTCCTCGCCATCACGTAGTTCTGCATGTCGAACCGTGTGTAGAAGCTGTTCAGTGCATCTGGAAGGGAGCCGTCACTGTCACAGGCAGGTGATGATGTCCTGTAGTTGGTGGTGGCTTGTATGCCCTGCCACATGCACCGTGTGTCATCGCTGTCCTTGAAGTGGTTGTGGATTTTCTGGCCATGTGCATGCTTCACCTCTCTTAGGGCCACCTCGTCCTCTGCTTTGAAGGCCAAGTCACGGGTCGGACCTCCGCAGTAATCCACGGTTTCTGGTTGGACTCAAACTATGCAACACACTCTGGCAATGCAAACTGTTGGCTTAAACATATTAATTCTTACAATCTCATTTGCATGCTTTCGTATGATCTGCTTACACTCCACCGATGCTTACGTCTAAGGGTGGCCTCCATGCTTAGGTTTTAAATTTTTTAAATATTTTGTTACTGTACGAATTTTATTTGCCACTACATTTTGAGCATTAAAATAATGTTAACCCACTGACTTTTTTTTTTGGTTTAGTCAAAAATTCCAGTTGTCACTTCAATTGTCAAAAAGTAACTTAACATTTGAAATTAAAAGTTGACTAAAACTTCAATCAGAAGTGTTTAAGAATGTTTTCAACAGATCAAAATGCTAGTGGGAAATCCTAATTACTATTTTAACAACACTACCCTCTGATGGTTGGGTTTAGGTTTTTTATTTTATGTTTATGTGAGAACTAATAGATTTTCAATGAGTAAATGTTCATGTTTACATCATATAATCAGCTCCATATAGTTTTTCTGGCACTGTAAACTTGCTCTGTCGCGCACCCAGTACAGCGTTGCTCTTGTAATGTGAAGCTCTCTAGTTTGAGTCCTAGTTTTGAACACAAGTGGAAACAAGCTAAAAAGACATGGCTGATTCAGCAAACATGTTTTTATTTCACATTTGCTTTTACTAAGACTGCAAGTTAGATAAAGTGCATGGTTTAATGTAGGTGTTAAGTTAGTTTTAAATGTGCAGAGCATTCAACTTTAAGAGCTGCACACTAAATATTTCTGAACTTGTGTAAAAATGTACAACAACCAACAAAACATCTGTTTATCTGTCTGATAAAACTGAACATGCTTTAAATGTTATTTACTAGACGAGTCACGAAATCTGCAAGAAAGGTTGACACGTTTTATCCAATGAGCCTAGGGTGCTTTTCGTAGCATTTAGAATAGTATACAGTGTTTTCAGTTGGTGTGTTGTTTTTCAGATGTGCAGGTTTAAATAAGGTAACCGCGCTACACATTCAAGACAGAAAAAGCAACTCTTTGAGAATGACTGCAGGAGGAAGGCGTTGTTGAGAGGGGTTAAAGATGAGTCAGGGAGTGAGAGGACAACAAGCTGCTTTGGAATGCCTTTGTGTCACTTGGCTAATATTTGCACATGGATTTGGCTTTTTCCTCTTTAGCTTTCAATGTTTGCAAAGGCGAATGAAAGGGCGACAAGGCAATGGGTTACCGAGCAGCATGGGATCAGTAAAATGGAATAATTGGAGGGTAGATGTGGTGACATTTTGAGAATGTGTTTGTCATCCTTGATGACCGGCTTTCATTGACACACACACACACTTACATGAGCATATGAAGGCATACAGGTTAATGCACCAACACACACTTCACAGACTCTTTGTTTCTCGTCTCTTTTGAACTGTTAATGGTGCCCACGCTGTACTGCTTTCTGAATATGAATTAGGCTGTTTTATGGTGAAAACGGTCAAACGCAGCGCAAGATGGATGGTGTGTGAAGTACAGCTCAGACAATAGAAGGTGCCATTAGTGAAAAAGCAGAAATAACAGCATTCGAGCACTACTAAACTGAAAACCACCACACAATTACATAAAAAGTCAATGATAATGCAATCCCATCATGTGAGCTCTGCTTCCTACAGGGCAAAGCTGAGTGTCTGGATAGCATCAGACAGACAGTTACATGATATACACCATCAAGGCCTTCACTAATGTCTTTAACAGTCTCAGTTTGGACTCTAAATGTAGACAATTTGGTGTGCGTAAGAAAGACATGTATCAGCCCGAGCATGACAGCAACATTCACGATTCTCTTTTGTCATCTGGCTGTTGTGTCTCGCTGGAATTCCTCCTCCTAATACTCCAAACAGAGTCTCTAAATATTTAAAGACTCTCCTTTCTGTGTAATTAATAACACTGGAGCACGCTGGCGGTTTGATCAAGGTGAAGTCTGTAAAGACTTTCAGAGAAGTGGAAGTGGAACATTAGGCAGTAGGAGCAACTTACCCTCATGTCCTTGTCCTCTCTTTAACACTTCAGAAGTAGGGCAGAATCGCTTATGTGTTTACACAGGGGAGACCGCAGTGAAATGGTCATTACTGAACACTCTCAATATGCAATGACTCATACAGAGATTTTTTAATAATTGTGACGCCAATAACTTCTCTACAGAGTTTTTTCTTCTGCTTATTAGCATTTATGAGGCGAGTGCTCTGCACAGAAGAAATCATAAAGAACACTGACAGTAGGACAGGAAAAAGAGATCAATAATTCTGGTGTAAAATCACCTCAAATTCTATGATTTCTCCAGCATCCACTGATGCAGCCCTAGATTAGCCATTCTCAAAGCAAATCTACAGAGAGCTGCTCTAATTTCCAAATGCAGTTTATTTATTAACAGAAGCTTCATCCGCCTCTCTCAGTGTAGATGAGCAACAGAAACACCAAAAACCAATGTGACTCCACTTCTCTGAAAGTCACTTCCATTTGCAGATCAATGATGTGTTTTGTTTTCCTCTGTAGTCTGTAGTTGGCCAGAATATACTTATAAGAACAGTTCAGCTAGGAATGAAATTCAATTGTTTCGTCATTTATTCACTTTCATATTATTCCAAACCCATGAGACTTCAACTCATCTTCAGATCACAAATGAAGATATTTGATATTCCCTAATCATTTTGTCCGTCATTTGAATTCAGAGGCAAGTAATATTTTCAAGCTTCAAACGAAGGTTTAAAAGTCTTCATGAAAGATTATTATTTGATACGAGGAGCAAATTTAATTATGGCTTTTCTTCACATTTAAAAATTGTCAACACATTTAAAACTCATCAAATATGGTGAACAAAAGTGCAAAACAACAAACTACAAGAACAGCCAAGTTCCCGTTGGTTTTTACTAATCATTTTTTCTCCATGTAAGTGTGGTAAAGTATATGTTATATATAACCCCACACCTAAACAGCACATATGATTTAAATTCAATTTAGATTACATTAAATGCAGATATCAGTTTACAAAAAATTGCCTAAATAAGCTGCAGCAATAAACAAGATCTACACAAAAAATTGTTAACATTAAGTCTCATTAGCAACAAATAATAATAAAAATGATTGGGGCAAACAAGGGTCACATACTGCATGGTATCCCCCAAGGTTTTGTTCTAGGACTGCAACACTTTTACTCTGAGAAACATTATAGTATTAAATTGCACTACTACACATATTCCACTAAATGAAACAGATCTAGTTAGCAAATCTAAAGACTCACAGTTAATGATACTGACTGTAAACCCTTCTGTACAGTATGTCCATAAAAGTAATTTATTCTGACCTGGTTTGTACACGCAAGTAACATCTGTAGATCTTTATTTCACGTAGGGAGTAGCTCAAAGAGCATATTTACTGTACATAATGCAGTAGAGAATTTAAAGCCTCTCCACTGTGATCCTTTGATGGCAGGATGTTTCTCTGGATCACACGTTTTTGTAACAAATCCAAAACGAACGGAGCAGCCATTCACAGACCAACATATTCCACACAGATGTCACTCACATCAGATATAAAAATAGAAACTACAGTTAAAAGACTTTGATTCTGACATGAACAAAACATAACATTTTTTCTAAGCCTTGCTGATCTCAGAAGAACCTCTTTCCGATTCCTCTGCGTTTTCTCTCTTTTGTAATTTCTCTGTCAAGTGAAAGCAATTTATTATTAAAATCTTTTTTTTTTTTTTTTTTACAGTTTTGTTGGAACGTAATAAAGGAGCCTGTAATAAAGTGTCCTGCATGTTTCTTTGTTTGGCTAAATACTTGATTAGTGTTAGTATCAGGCTCAGGTTTAGAGTTGAGGTGTTAATATAGCATCTCCAATGATTACTTTCATTAAATTATAAAGCTGCCTCCACTGTGCCAGCACATGAAACCACAGTATGATCCAAACATCATATTTGTGAATTGACAGTAACAAGGGCTGGATTTTCCAGAAAACTAAGCTGAATGTTACACAAATGTAAGTAGCAGATATGTAAGCTCCCAAAAGCACTGTAATCTAATTAGAATGAAAAGTGTTTGTGAATTACCAAGAGCTTTGGAGCACAACTGAGTGCAAGGCCATTATTACATGCAACCTAAACACATTCCTCACACTGTTTCCGAGAGACAAATGCATGTTATCTTTGCATTTTGATCAATGAAATGCATTTGTGTATCATTTCAGAAAATAAAAAAGTACATGAAAAAAATACAGCTAATTAACACAATACCTGCTCCGCAGTGCCCTTTGAAAGCTTCGAATTTACATCACAGGAATAATGATGTTCTCTGCTAAGTCACCTGGAGCTTTTCAAATCTGCTCATTAAGTGCATGAACTGAGGCCAAATAATGATTATAAGGGCTTCTAAATGGTTTGGATTGAGGTCTAAGCACTTTGCACTTATAACAGCTCCAGTTTAATTCTGGAGGACACAGGCTATGAAAGATCTTAGCTGTGCTTAAAAAGTTGTGCTTAAAGGGACTTCTTCTTCGATCACATGTGTTGGTCCATCCACTTTTTGTATGGTTGTGGTGGTCTAACCAATCTTCTGCCAGTGCTGCGCGCCCCTCTTTGCAAGTGTTTATAATAAGGGCTGTGAAGGATGTGAGAGGGGGAAGAATGGTCTAGTAATGGCAGAGGAGTTTCAGGACATGCCAGGCCCCATTGTGCCATTCTTTATCACGCCTGACCCAAAATCAAACATGCAGGTCCCCGATCTCCTTGGTGACATTGCAAGGCCTATCGCTTGGAGACCGAGAACAATAGCAGCCTGGGAAAGCCCATGGCGTGAGTAAAGACCAGTCTCTTTTGCTTAGACAAGAGATGGCATAGCACTGACTTAGTTACACAGACTGAAGGGACGGCTCTTCCATATCTTACCCTCTGAAAGCCCATAAACAATGAGGGTGAGTAAACGATGACAGAAATTTTGGGGGTTTATTCCTTTAACAAACCTTGAAGCTTATTGTAAAGTGAAATGTACGATTGAAAAGTGAAACAGGAGCACTTTAAGTAAAGCACACCATTACTTCATTTATCATCTCCTGGTCACTAATTCTTCCAATGTGAACTAGATCCTCAACACTTTAAGCACAGCTCCTTAACTGACCGGCCAGGTGTTTTTCAACATCATCACGACTAAAGTGAAATCAGTAAAATTAGGATTACATTTAGGTTCTATATATCAGCTGCTAGAGTAGTCATCTGATGAAGGGAAACTGTGAGATTTTAACAATAATCTCTTAATAACAAAACATGTTTACAGAAAAGCTCAATGCATGAAGGAGCAATAGATGTAAATGTCCAAGAAATCAACACTGAGTTAATCAACAAAATCATCTACAACAAATATTCAATTACCCTGACAAACCAAATGCTGGTCATCATGTGTGTGTGTGTTTTAGGGGCTGGCTTGAGAAAGACAAAGAAGGACACTTCTAGGCACTGCAGTGAGAGTGTTTACTGTAGAGACTGTCCTTCATAAAACATCCAGTCCGCACTATTTCTTCAAACGGGAATACAGCTTCCCAGTCCCAGCAGCGATATGATTGATGTGTCCAAAGCCGCTCCAGAAGACATGCTGTCCTTGCTTATTCCCACCTCAGTAACGAACAGAACAGATCTGTGTTGCTTGTATGTTTGGTGATCACTCTTGGCTCATTTGAGATGCCAAAGACTCGCCATGAATGTAGACGAGAGCAGGCAGCAAAAGAGCTGTCAAGACGGACAATCCTTACTTCTCATTGTCAAAAAGCAAATGCAAATATGGCAGCCGTGTTCTGTGTTCACGATGAAGCCATTGCATGTCCAGTATTGCTGGACTTGGTCATGGTGACCAAGTAATTCTCCCAAACTCTATTTTTAGCACAATAAAGCCATGATTTCAGATTTGTTAATGGAGCTGTAATCTAACCTTTCTATGGCCATTCCCTCCACACAGAGTGCACATGCTAATGTGTAAAACAGAGACGTGTACTGTGCTACGCTGAAGGATTGATTTTAATAATTGGACGGCTGCCACAGTTTCATCCAAGGCACTAAACAGATTTCTCCCATCGAGTCTCAGCCAAGAAAGCCGCCGCAAAAGCACTCCAAGCGGCTTTCAACTATCTACCTTTAGAGGTTTCTGAAAGCGAGCGGCCGTGGAAACTTTCCCCTGGATTTCTTCCAGCTCTATATGAACGGGCTTGTGTAGCGCAGCTTGAATAACACATCCTTTAACCTTGCCGAACACTCTGTCTCATACAGTACAGAGACAGGATTTTGCATCACAGAATATCACAATATTTGGATGAAATGTATTTTGAACAATAGCGTCCGTTCTTCAATTACTGCCATGTGTGCTCAGCTTAAAGGCAAACCCGGTGCAGCCACCGCTTTCCTGTCTAACTGGGCCAAGAACAAGGGCACAGTCATTCCAGCGGCCGGGAAAGTGCTGCGTCTCTGCAGCGTTCACCTGCACCCACAGAATCAGCTCCATCACACCAGAGATAGTGATCAATCATGAAGGACCTTAACAACCATGTCTTTGACTTCAAAATGACGTCCACAAACACACCAAAAAAGGGCTCATTTTTAGTGTTGTTGCATGTTATGGTGTCATTTTACGTGGTTCCGTGTGGTCTGAACTCGACTCTGGACAAGGTGACTTTCTCTCAAGTGTTGCATGAAGCAAGCTGAACAAAGTCTGAGTTTCAGAGGCAACCCGCTAAAGGCTAATGTTCTGGCAAGGTTCACTCAAAATTGAACAAATGCACTCCGAGTAATATAACACAAACGGAACATTTGTTTAAAGTTCTCTGGTCTTTAATAACATTACACAAAAACATTATTTATACATCCCTCAAGGATTTTTTTAGCTGAACATTCATCTAGCTTTTAAAAGAACACATTTAAGTAAGGGGTCTGTGCGTTTGAGAATGCAGCTGGAAGAAAGTATAAAACTGAATTTATTTGATCACAAAGATCACAAAGATAGAACTGGAATTCTGGAAATGCTGGATATTGTACTCACAATAGAACACAAAGATCATAACACATCTTTAAACCTTCAAATTTCTACATTTATGCCTGCTACAGGTCTCAAAAAAGTTGGCACAGGGGCAGCAAATGGCTGAAAAAGAAAGATATTTTGAAAAGGTTCAGTGGGCACTATGAATGCCAAAAGCTATATAAAGGTTTTAGAGCAACATATGCTCCCCTCCAGATGAGGTGTAATTCAGCAGGACAATACTAAACCGACTACAACAGCATGACTTCATAGTACAAGAGTCCTGCTGGAGTCCAGATCTTTCACCTGCAGAGAACATCTGGAGCATCCTTAAACAAAAAACATCAAATATGACCACAAACTCTTCAGCAGCTGGAGCCTTTTATCAGGCAAGACCACTATAACTCCAGAAACTCATAAGCTCGATGCCCAGACGTCTATAAACTGTTCTGAAAAGAAGAGGAGATGCTGCACCGTGATAAACATGACCCCGTCACAACTATTCTGAGACCTGTAGCAGTCATGAGGTCTTTTTGTGCAACACATGCTCATTTTATCCAATTGAAAAAAAAAAACGTCTCAACATTTCCAGAATTTGGGATGCATAAAAACATAAAGTTAGCCATTTTAAATGCTTTGGATCTTCCAAAGCTTTAATTAATATCTACGTATTTATATTATTTTAAACAAATTTGACATCACTGTATAATATTGATTCAAAACAATCTTGGACTGATGGAGAACGGCAGGAAACAGAGCAGTGTCGTCTCGCTGAATAAAGATGTCTGCCCTGACAACATTTCCTGATCGCTTACAGTTTTTTTAAGAGAAAACGTCGTAATGACTTATGCATGTCATATCAATCCATCATTTCTGTTGGTGCGTGTTTAACAGGGCAGGTTATGATGAGCGAGAGGCGCTTGTGCAGCGTGTCAGCCCCGAGGGAGGCTGTTTCTCCAGCTCTCAAACACCGAGACGTCACTCCTGCTGATGCTCTTCATTGTGAATATTTCACAGAGCCTCTCCTGCTCATGAATAATGGATGACAGCGAAATATAGAATCTCTTGTAAATACATGGAGAATTCTGTCTGTGTTTGTCCTCTTTTCATCTCTCTCTCCCTGTTGTTCGTTTCCACGTCCCACTCACTCTGAATATTTCAGTGTGTTTTTAAATATGTCTCTCCGGCTTCCCTCTAATGGGTTTGTGGAGTCTCTGCTGCGTAAATCATTAAAAAACAGCAACAACATAAAGATCCACCTTGAAAGGCAGGGAACAGGAACAAAGAGTAACGATCAGGCTGCAGACGGCGCAGCATCTCTTCTAAATCTTTCACTGGAGACACTGTTTCTGATAACCACACAAACTATTTCGCAGATCTAAATGGATCAATGAACTGCAACGCAGACGCAGCTCTTATCACACTAACACGTGACAACTTCCTAGAACTTAGAAGGTTAATCTACTTCATTTTATTCAATAAATGGAAAAGTTATCATTGCTTAAAATCTAGCAAGATATCTTAAGATGAGTCTCAAGATGTATCTCAAGAAATGGGCCGCTGCCAGATATAACGTAATTATTTAAAGGGAAATATTTAACCAATTCCTTACCATTTGAGTAATAAAACACTATAGGGCAGCTGTTTCCAATCAAATTAAAAAATGCATCTTTGCACTGCCGAAATGGCACAGAAGCTGCATCTGAAGTGCATCTGCAGCTCAGAGATGCCATGAATGCATTTACACTGCAGTTAAATTGCCTGGTATATTAGAAATGCACTGACTAACCTATGCACATTGAGAACAAAATATGTTTTGCCTCAATAAATTTCAATGTCATGTGAACACCCATCACATGAACACTCAACAGAAACAACAGAACTTGGCTGTTCTTGGTAAACGACCCACGAACTACTCACTTTTCACAAGGAATCGAAGTGTGATGCTCTGTGGTTTCAGGACTCAAAAAACAAGCTGCAGAAATGCTTCATTATCTGTTTCCGACATACACCTAGTCATCAAACTGACTGCCACGGGAAAACACCCGTTTAATGCTAAAGATCTAGTTTAACATCATAGCCTCTATCGCTCATCAATTGCGGCCTCATAGACAACACAAAAAGATGAGAGCAGAACCAATGTTTTAACACAAGAACAGTTTTTTAATAGCATGCATGAACTGAATGGACTGTACCGACAGTTCGAAATTCAGAAATGAAATCTTTGGGCATTATTTCATTTGATTATTCTCCTTTTGTTCATTTATAGCCTCAACCCATCCACATATTAGCACATTTACACTCAGCACAAATATGAATTACTGAAAAAGGGAATAAGTTTAAACATGCCTCTGGATCTGCATTTATAATCTCAGTGGGGAATTTAAAAAGGGGAAGAAGCATCGTATTCAGTCAATTAGAGCGATGTTGTGATGGTGTGTCTAAGCAGCTCTCGTGTGCTTTACAATGATAATCATTAAACCCGCAGTAAACGCTGTCATAGACTGCCTTACAGCAAATCAGCTGCATTCATTCATAACTATAAAGCAACACAAAGAATTACATCCATCTTTAGGTCCAACACATCAACACTGAGGAGCTTTTCACTTTTCAAACCCTTAACAAGCACACCAACACTAAATAATCTGGTGAAAAGCAGGTATCGACCAATACAATGCAAAAAACGATTTCCATTTCCAACAGCTGTCAAGAGCGTAAGAAATACACCCGCTTCAGAAAACCGCTTTAATGTGCTTTAACTCATTGCATTATTTTACAAATGCATCAATGCAAAAGGAAACATTAGACAATCAATCCAGAAAAGCGCAGAGAGCAGGGACTTACAGTCTGGACAGAGCCGCGTTCTTCTGAAACAGGAGCTCTGGAAGCTGGTGAAGCTGGTTTCTGTTCAGACGTCTTTGAGAAAAGAAGAAACAGACACATTCACAGACTGAGCAAACACAAGACAACAGCGCTAGAACTACATGTGATCAGATTAGGACACCAAACTGCTGATTCAAGCCTCGTAAGGAGGTGCCTTTGGAGGCTTACATCTCAAAGAACCCCAGAAAACACTACAACCAATAAGACTAGTTCAGACTCTTTGATATCGTCATATTTCTTTGTTGTTGTTTCTTTGCAAGTTCTGTAATGCAATGCCTTCTTTAAAGTAGGATGTACAATCGTTATTAAATAATAAGTTTGCTGATTTTACATGGTTACAATATCAGCAGAGTGTGTATGGCCACCTAATATAAAGTGCAATAGAAGTGTTTACGCTTGACTGCTGCTGTCTGTCAGCAATTATCAGTCTCCAAACGATTGAGATGCTGAACACTGAAGACGTCTGAGGCGAGATGAAGGCTATAGCTGATTTACAATAGAAAAGCAAAACAGGAATACAGGAATGCACACTACTCAATGTTGCCTTTTTGGATTTAAAAAATAAGATGCATAATTTACAAATCTGATCCTGGGTCACAACAGCAGTCATCAGCAGCACAGATGTATTTGTAGCAATAGACAACAGTACAATGTACGGCTCAACATTATACATTTTTCATTCATGCAAAAAACATTGATTTTGACATTTTGTAAATCTCATACTGTAATTATATCAAAACCACAGTAATATGCATTGCTAAGAACGTCATTTGGACAACTTTAAAAGGTGATTTTCTCAATATTTGGATGTTTTTTTGCACTAATAGTTGACAAATACTGTCCTCTCCTAACAAACCAGACATCAATGGAAAGATGATTTATTCAAATCTCTATTAGGACTGTTTTTAGGTCCAGGGTCACATACAAGACATGTATGCCTAAAATATTTTCAAACGACACTCATAGCACAGCATGCAGGTCACATGAGCTGTCAGCCCTGTTTCTGGGTAAACACTCACAGTCTCTCCAGCTCTCTCATGTCATCAAACGCTCCGCGCTCCACAGTCCCAATCTGGTTCTCCATCAGCTGCCTGTTTAGAGACGGGACAAAACGCAGGAAATGACTGAGATCTGAGGAGCAGGGAAAGAGCTGCTGCACATATGAAACTACAAAACAGGAGTTCAGTGAGCTGCATGCAGTTTCACACCAACTCAAAGTCAAATGATTTTTGTTTTGTTTGGTGTTGTTTCACTGGCAATGCATTATGAAATGCTTAGAGGACATAGAAACACACTTGGATGTTAAGCAAATAATATGAGAAGGAAGAGCATTTATATCCAAAAGAATTGTGCGCTTAAAGTGCTTAAATCTTGATAAAGAGCTGTTCGTGGGTCTGAGTTTGACAGATGTCTTTTTTTTTTAAACTACGGGTGAGTAGTTCACTCAGTGTTTGCTTTCCAAAAGCCTACATTGCAGAATATAATGCTGATGAATAGTTTCATGGTGTATTTTCCATGCGGCTTAGTGAAATAACGCTTGTGTTTTCCCTGCGCCGCCACTGTGAAGAGAGAACGTTTACAACAAATCTGCTTTAATGCAGTGTCAGGATATATGTCTGCCCTTGAGACTGTCAAACAGAGATTATACCTTCACAAAAGTCTCAATCCATCAAAATGCCACACATGCTACAAGAAAGAAAGACATATCGCAAACTTACAAAACTCGAAGATACTTGAGTCCAGAAAAGTCATTTCTGTTGATGCGTGTGAGATTATTTCCATTCAGCTCCCTAAAAAAATGAAACATATGTTATTCGTAAATCTATTGTCAATACAGGTATGCATACAACATATAGTCCAGTTCATATGTTCACACTAACAGTACAAGAATAACTGGACGTTAATAATCTTGAGACAATTGATCAAATGATATGCAGTGAGTTGGAACTGAATAACACACAGCGGTTCAGAAAGTTATTATATGTACAGTGTGCTGCTGAAAAATACTCAGTGGGTTCTTTGCAAATGTCTGCTCATTATCGGGAACATGTGTTTCTTTTTTGTTGTAAACCTCTTCCCCAATCACTGAGAGAAACTCTCCCATGAATACTGGATACAAAGTCATGCACTTTCTATTGGTTCTAATGACCACTCTTGGGAGCCCAGAAAAACAGAGACAGAGAGATTGCAGACAGATGTATGCACAGGTGCACATGCTCAGCCAAATAAATAATGGGCCGCGGCCGGATCTCCTGATATGGAGATGTTCTGCGCATTATCCTTCTGGAGCTCAGACTTTGTGCTTTCTCTTTCTTTAAGAGCTGGTGGCAAAAGTAGTCTACTGAAGAGAAGACTCCACTCCAGAGAAGAAACCAGCTGACTTGTACAAGAACTGTCCCGTATATCGGACTCCAAAACTTAAACGTACTATGTCTACTTGAAATACACAGACCCTTGAGAACATCAGAAGAGTCATCCTGGAGCTCTGAGTTTATCTCAATCCATCAAGTCTCCTCTAAAGTCCATGAGATCCCTCACTGATCAAATCACATCCTAACCAACCATACTTTACAATACACACCTCATAAGAAACTCGTGATGATAATAAGACTGTTAAAAGTGGATTGTGCTTGTTTGGATGGAAAGCCATGAACGGAGAAAAAAAAGAAACAAGATAATAACTTGTACAACTTGAGATCATTTAAAATCACATTTAACAATCTTGTATTGAAGTAGACTTATTTTGATGTGTTCACAGACATGCTAAATCATTTTAATTGTATGTTATTTGACAATACAGGTAACTAATTTAATACATTTAAGTGTTTTAAACGGCAAAATCATTGTCAAATCTAAGTCAAACAATTTATGCAAGTTGATAGAAATTGCATCAAAACATAGTGTTCAAAAAGTTAAGTGTTCTTTAATTTCACTCTTAAGTATATCCCATATTATTCCCATAATAAATCCTCTTTTTTCAGAAGTGCTCTAAGGTACGTGTCTCTTTTTTCAAGGACAGTGGTTTGTATTTCTTTTGCTGTCTGGCATTTTCCATTCACAAACTGAGCTGAGTTCACTATGATTCAGCTCACTTGTGTTGGTCTGTTTTCAGAAACAAAATGTCTCTTTGACACTTCTATCAACCGTTAATGTCTTGCATCCCTTCAGGAGACTCAGATCAGCAGGACTGACTGCGCTGTTCACGGCCCACACAGAAACATATCTGGCCTGGGATTTACTTTATACTCAATTGTTAACAAATTTCACACATAGTTAAAAAGAATCAAATTAAACGTGAATGTCTGAATTAGTACGCCGGAAATATTTTCTACTTGTAAAACGAGGTCTTTTTCTTTTAACAGTGTCCACCAACGGTGCTGAAAGGGGGAACGTTCGAATGCACCAGTACACTATACAAAAGCATACGTGCTTACCATAAACAGACCCTTCTCACAGGTCACTGCGTATGATCAAGGAGTATTTCTACCCAAGAAGCACTGTAAATGACTAGCATTAGTACTTTAGTTAGCTGTTTTCTTGTTTAAAGTATCACTTTTTCAGTTTTCTGCCAGATTTCTGTGGTGAATCAGATTGATTCTTTTGAATTGTCTTGGAAAAAAATATAACTACTGGTTCTCTATAACGAAAGGAAAGCATGCAAGTCATCAAGCTCAGTTGATTATGTTCTAATGAACACAGTCCCTGTGTGAGTAAAACATAAAGCGCTCATTACAGCTCATTCAGAGCAGTAAAAACCTGGCTGTGATTGGAGTTTAAAGAGCAAACTCTACTACTGGCAAAGCGCCACAAGCATTTCTGCCATAACACAGTTGAGTTAAGGGGAAAAAAGAACCGCTCATTATCCAGCTAATGAATTAAAAGAGAGAAAAAAAGCAGATTTGACAGAAAGCCTTTGATGCTCTAGAGCAGGGCTTGGTGGGCCAGTTACAGAACTTTAACGAGTCTGATCCGTCAAGCAGCATAACTCCTCTGAATGGTTTGCAGGGTACGTTCTCAGGTAGAGGTTTTCACAAGCGCCACCCTGAAACTTCATCATAGAGCTGCAGATGAAAGGTGGAGAGGTTAATCAATGAGGGTGTATAAATGCATCCTTGATCCCTCCGTTTAAATCAGAGCAAGCCGAATCATTGGTTTCACCTGCTCTGAATCACAAGCTAGATTACGTTTAGGACATTTACTATTAAAAATCAATTTACTAAAAACATTTAGTTCACACTAGGAATACTACAAATACACGTATTTATGTGCTTCTAAAAATACCCTGCTATTGTACTTTTAGTGTACTAAACCGCTATACCTAAAAGTATGCTAAATTGGAATTAATTTTGGAATTAACTACCCTGTTGAAAATAACAGCATATGCTTGTTAGGATGTTATGTGAAGCTGTGATGCTGTTTTAAGATGGTTTAAGCTGGTCACATGCTGGCAAACGACCAGCATAAACCAGCAAAGGATCAGCTTAAACCTAACCAGCTTCAAAACCTACCTAACCAGCTGGTCGTGTGCTGGTTTAAGCTATTTCTTAGATCTTTAAGCTAGTTCTTAGCTGGTCAAATACCGGTTAAAGATGGTCCTTAGCTGGTCATGTGCTGGTTAAAGCTGGTTCTTAGCTGGTCATGAGCTGATCCTAAGCAACCAGCTCCTGTTCAGGACCAGCACTTGACCAGATTAAGCCATCTAAAACCAGCAGCCATGCTTCAAAGCAAACATAGCCAGCATATGCTGGATTTTTCAACAGGGAAGAATTACATATGGAACCGAAGCAGCACTATACCCCTGCTTTTCTTCACTAGACAGAGCACATGATCATATCCATCTCTGCCACTATGTGACTGCCATCACAAAGACCTCTCACAGGATAAAAGCTCTACACTCACAAGCTAATCTTATATCGGTTATGAGATTTATCACTGGGATTCAGCAGCAGAGCCTACAGTGTTTCTCTGTCTGAGCTGCCGTCCACTTTCAAGACAATCAATAAGCAATCAGTAGGAAGCTCACAGGGACATTTGGCCTGCATTCTTGAGCACTTCAGAGCTGGAGTTCATACGCGAGCAGCCCAATCCTCTGAGCGATCGCTGCAGTTTAAAGAGAATTCTCAATCAGATCACTCACTCTTGACACATCGGCGCCGTTTGATCTCAGGCACAGCAGCTTCCGAAGTGTGTATAAATAGATGAGCTAGCATAGATAAAATCAGAAGGGTCGAGTCTCTGGACGTCTGAAAATGAATGCAGGGTACATATAAAATGACTGAGATTATTCATTTAAAGAGCAGAGGGACTTGTGCATCTCACAAAGCATGAAAAAATCTGTCTGCATTAAGTTCATATATGCTGGCCGCGTGATGTCTGCACATCAGAAAGCCTAGAGAGAGCTCTCAGGGAGTGTTTACTTTTACACACTCGGTGTTAATGGCGTAACCCGTGTGAGCACACCTTTGCTACTAGTCGTCTCGCACATGCATACATTTACGTAAGCCACATTCCCAGGCAGGAAGTCAGAAAATGTTTTGTCTGGTGATCTGGTGACGCCGTGTGAGCATGTGTTTTAGGTCTGAACTGCAGGTTAATGGGGAAACCTTGTGGGGTGAGGAGAAGTGGGGGGTGGAGGTGTGATTTTCACACTTCCTGAACACACAGTCATTACAGAATCCATCAAAGACATCCAAGGGGTGGCGTTTGATAAAAACACCCTATGACAGGTGCAAATTGAATTGTTTTGTTGATCCACCCCCAGCTATCAGCGTTTCCAGACTGAACGCAGAGCCTTGACCATGTGGACACTGATGCTGTTCCTGCCTTGTAAACTACTTGAAATACTCTGTATCAGTCGATCTTTGAGTAATATACAATCATGCCTATCTGTAATGTATTTGACTTGATAGGCATGGCCACAGCAAAAAAGATCCTGTTTCATGCTTCACTTCCTTACAATGAGCCGCTGAAATATGACCAAACACTCAAGATGTGCTTCACTTTATACTATATACTAGTGTTTCCTTGACATTTCTAATCCCAATTCCTTCAAATTTTGAAATTGTTCCAGTGCTTCTCTGACATGTATAACTCATCAGATATTTCCTCGCAAATATTTTAAGAGCAGCATTCACTAAACCTTAGTGCAAAAAGGCTCCTTCAGTAAATATTTCATCCCAAATACGTGACACTGCACAAAAGAAGCACAGGTATATTTGTAGCAATAGCTTACATTTCATGACACATTTTTCTTTTATGCCAAAATCATTAGGATATTCAGTAAAGATCATGTTCTACAAAGATATCCTACTGTAAATGTATTAAAACTTAATTTTAGATTGGTAATATGCATTGCTAAGAACTTCATCTGATTTTCTCAATATTTGGACTTCAGATTCCAGACACTCAAATAGTTGTATCAAACCATACATCAATGAAAATCTTATTTATGATGATGCATAACTCTCAATTTCCAATGCTGCATGGTCACAAGTGTGAAAGTGACTACAAAACGACTCTGGTCGAAGGAGTGAACGCAAAAGGGAAAGTTCTTAACAGCTGAAAGAGTGATAGGAAGTTTCCCTCCTCCCGCAGCATGTGTCAACACACGGACGCATCTGAGCCGTTTGTACCTGTGCTTCATTGAGCTATTGTTCTCATTCAATTCCTCTCTGTAATGATGCAGACCCCCCCACCAACACCCACACACATGCACGCCCATGCAGATGGACGCAAAGTGTCTACTCACAGTCGCTCCGTGTTCCGGGGTATGTTCCTGGGCATGGTTTTGAGCCCCAGCCCGTGGCAGTCCACTGTGGTGCCGCTGCAAGTGCAGAGCGCAGGGCACGCCGTGGCAGCCTTGCACAGCAGCAGTATCCGGATGCACACCTCCACCAGTCTGCCTACAGAGTGTCCTCCTCTCGCAGGCATGATCTCGCAAGCTTTGAGACGTGAGCGCCCGGGCTAGTGCTCTCCCGCTTCCAGAATGTGAGGAGAGAGAGAAAAAAAGCCGCTCCTGCGCTCTCACTTTGTGCACAAACTCTCCTTTGCCTCTTCTTGGAGGAGTTGCTTTGCTGCTTCTTCTCCTGCCTGACTGCTGTGCTCAGCAGCGCTCTGCCGTCTGCCTGAAGAAAGGGGATTCGGAACAGCACAGGAACAAAAAATCTCTATCCTCTCTTACACACACACACGGCAGTAATCCATCACAAGGATCTACAAATAGCAGTTCCCGGACTCCTCCCACCCCCTACCCTCTCTCGCAACCCTCCCTATCAAACCCTGCTCTCCCCCACCCCTGCCAGAACCTTAAACTCCCCTCTCTCAGGCTCAGACGGCGCAGCGACGGCCTCCCCACATGGCACGCTGCAGCCGTCCTTAGGCAAAGGCCCCTGTGAAGAGAGTGGCCCGGGGAGGGGTCCGCTGGGGAAAGGCAGTGTGCCCATACCCCCCATCATCCCTCCCCTCCCCAAAAGAGCAGTGTATAATCATGTTTTGGGATGGGGGAAGGTTAGAAACGCAGAGAGCAAAATGACAGAGCCTTTGTGGAAAGCACAGAGGAGGACTTTTTTTTGTCGCTTGACTTCTTCATTGAAAACCAAACCTTTGCTCAAGTTTGAAGGAGATCTTGTGAGCCTAACAAATTCTTAACTATTGAAATCTGCCTTTAGAAAACAGAGCAGGTCATTTTGATGGCATAAATGTTGATCATCACATGCAATTTTCTTGCAGGAAAGTTTAAAAAAATGAATGCAATGAGATTGCGCTAATGTTACGCCGGTTTGCAAGACATTGTCAGCATTTATTGCAGTGCTCGTACTATACCAGCAAAAGATCTCTTTGTGGATATACTGAGCAATGTGAACACTGATTCAATTAAAACATTCCTTCAAAAATCTGTGACATTCTCTGTTGGAAGCGCTTACTACAACGTCTGAAAATAAAAAGCATAAAAAAATCATATCTTCAAGCATTAGGCATGTTTAAAGGAAATGCATTGTAATCTTTATTTAGTTGGGTTTTATTGCTGTGTCAGATACAAATAAAATGTTAAACATTTATGGGGATTAATGTAAAGAACATAATGAGATGAATTCTGACAGACTGGGACATTCTGTCACATTGCATATCTGTCCAGTGTACAGTGTCAGCAACACTAACAATAACAATGTGTCCATCTTAATAAAAGGTTTTTCTGGACAAAAGAATTTGCTGAAAAGACTTCTCCACGCATCTGATTACTCCACACAAATTCCTCCACTGCTCCCCCTTGTGGCTAAATTTAAAGAAGTTTTTAGAGTTGGTTTCATGCATTTCTTTATGCTGACTATTTTACTAAAACTCTATTCTATTTTGTTTTCAACAACCAGTTACACATTTACCTTATTTAATTTCCACATTCACAAACATTCTCGACTCATTCTAGCATTGGAATATGTGTTGGAAATGTTCTTTGTGAAAAGGACTGCTAAGGACCTTCATTCTTGAGAAGAGCCAATGAAGAAAACTGAGCAGATTGTACTGATGCTGCACAATGCAGTGCAATGATGGAGCCAAACAGAAGAAAAACAAGAAAGAATTTGATTTTGAGTGTGACATGTTCCTGAAACAACATATGTGCTAAACCTGGAAAAACATTGTGATGAACCAATCAGATCTGAAGAACCAGTTTTTGTGAAGTTTAGATTTACAATCAATGTCATTCATCTTACCACTCCTGTGTAAGGTAACCCACCAGGCACCGGATGTCCAGATTTACGTGGGACATGACGTGGCATTTTGGCTGAAAATGAAAATCGGGTTGACGTCAGTATTTGACGTCAATTTGACATTGACTTAACATTGGATTTTAGTTACACAACCTATAAACAACAAAATGAAGGTCGTTTTTGGGGAAGCAAACTTTTTGGGGAGTTCCTAAACACCATTGAGCTTTTTTTGAGGATTTTTTTGAGGATTTTTTCTTCCCTGTTCATCTCAGTCACTATTCAGTGAAAGCAATTAATTCCTACAAAGAAATGACAATGAAGCTTGTGTCAACAACAAAAGCAACATAGAGAAACACAAGTTCCTTTTCAGGAACTCGATCTGCGTCGAAGAGATGCTAAGGGAACGCCCTCAGCATGACGGCTCTGAATCGTGTGTGAAATCAGCCAATGATGAGTTGGGACGTCAACGGCGGGTGACGTCATCAGCCAGGATCTGTCTGTGAGTTAAAAAACAAAAAGAAAAGAAAAGAAATGTCTCTGTGTGAAAGTGAAAAACCAAAAATGTCTAAAGTGAAACAAAAGTAAAAAAAGTGCGAAGGCAGTCACTACAAAGTTTGTGCGAGCCCGTGTGAGAGGTGTATACTACCTGATGACTCTCACACGCTCTGTGTAGTCTGCCTGGGAGCAAAGCACGCTGAAGCAGCCCTCCAACTAAGTAATAAGGAGGGTTGCAAACACTGTGAAAGAATGCCGTTGCAGGTGCTTCGCTCCCGGAAGGCTCTCTTGGACCAAGAGGGAGCCTTCATAAGCGATCCTCGCGGTACCGGTCCCGCTCGCGCCGAGGCGGAGTGGCGACGGCATTCGTGGGGATCATAGCTTGATCTCCGTGAGGCTGAACTATATGAAGAGGAATCCGAGATGGGCAAGTCCCTATCTCAATCCTCTACCACTGGATCAAGCGCCAGCCTTGCAGTGTTGGAAGCGCGTTCTGCTACTTCCTCCTGCCAAGGTGGCACAATGCTGCTCCTCTTTGCTTTAGAAAAAGAAATAGATCAAGAGATGGAGAGTGCTGGGGAGGAGACCACGGTCTCTCCCTCGCCCCAGTACGAGGAGCTTTAGGAGGTGGTGACTCGAGCTGTCGTCAAATTAAATATCAATTGTTACAACGTGGAAAAGTAAATTAAATGAGAGGTTTCTCAGAGCACAGCCACCACCTCCAAAGCGGAGCCTTCCCTTCTTTCCTGATTTACATACCGAGATCGTGGAAATTGTGGAAAAGGCTGTTCTCATCTCGCTTATTTTTTCCAGTGTCTCATTGTTATGGAAACGTTGCTGGAATAAGCGAGAGCAGCTACAAGACGTTGCCCCGGGTAGAGCAGACGCTCGCGCGTTATCTCTCTCCCGACCTAGCAACTTCTTTGAAGGCTCCGGCCCTGCCCACAAAGCCATTAAGAACAACATCTAGCTTAGTGGGAAGGGGGTACTCAGCAGCGGGTCAGACAGGTGCGTGTCTGCATACTATGTCAGTATTACAGGCATACCAAGCTGACCTGCTGAAAGAGCTGGATGAAGCGAGCATGTCAGTAGTGAAGACATTAAAGAACTCAGGAGAACCGCTGACCTCTCGCTGCGAGCCACAAAAGAGACAGCCCGTGCAATCGGTAAATCCATGGCAGCTATGGTCGCAGTCGAGAGGCATCTTTGGCTGACTCTGTCAGACTTGAAAGATGAAGACAGAGTCTGCCTGATGGATGCCCCGCTTGAGTCCGCTGGTTCCCTTAATGTGTCTCGATGGGTCCTGCGTACTGTAGAAAATGGATACAGAATCCAGTTTTGTCGCACGCCGCCACGATTCGCAGGTGTCAATCATACGATAGTTAGTTCAGAGCAGGCTCTGGTGATGGAACAAGAAGTCGAAACTCTTTTGAGGAAGGAAGCCATTGAGATGATTCCTCCTCACGATATCGAGAGCTGGTTCTACAGCCGCTACTTCATAGTTCCCAAAAAGTATGGAGGCCAGAGGCCCATCTCAGATCTCAGAGTACTAAACCGCTCAGTCATGAAACTGAAGTTCAGGATGCTTACGGTGAAGCAAGTAGCACGAATTCGGTCAGAGGACTAGTTTGGCACAATAGATCTAAAAGATGCATACTTTCATGTATCGATCCATCTGTCACACAGGAAGTTCCTGAGGTTTGCTGTCAGGGGCAAAGCATACCAATATCGGGTTCTACCCTTCGGCCTTGCACTCTTACCATGTAAGTTTACGAAATGTATAGATGCAGCTCTGGCTCCATTGCGACTCCGCGGCATCCGAATATTAAATTATATCGACGACTGGCTAATACTAGCACGATCGCCGGAAGAAGCGAGCAGACATTGAGACGTCGTCCTTGCTCACATAAAACGTTTAGGTTTGAGACTGAAAGCCAAGAAAAATTTACTTTCTCCAGTTCAGAGAACCACTTATCTTGGCATGGTGTGGGACTCGACCACGATGCAGGCTCATATGACACCAGCTCGAGTAGAATCGATCCTCACCGCTGTCACAATAGTAAAAGAAGGCCGGTCACTCACTGTCAAGCTGTTTCAAAAGCTGCTGGGCCTGATGGCAGCTGCGTCCAACGTCATACCTATTGGCCTGCTGTACATGAGACGCCTACAGTGGTAACTCAGGAACAAAGGCATATGTCTGCGGGGAAATCCCCTTCGCATGATCAATGTGTCACGCCGAGCTGAATGCTAGCAACGGATGCATCCCTCACTGGTTGGGGAGCGATAACGAGTGGTCGCTCAGCCCGAGGTCTGTGGAGAGGTCGCCATCTAGATTGGCATATCAACTGGCTAGAGATGTTAGCAGTTTTTCGAGCACTCAAATACATCTTCACAGACGTAAGAGGTCAACATGTGTTGGTGCGCACCGACAACACCTCTGTTGTCTTGTACATCAACCACCAAGGACATTTGCGGTCACGCTTGTTGTACAAGCTCGCTGGAGTTCTGGCGAGAGTGCGCCAGGACAAGGTAAGCCTACTGCTAGTAGCACCGTTCTGGCCAGGCCGAGTGTGGTTCTCAGACCTTATTGACCTCCTAGACGGCCCATCATGGGTCATTCCCGTCAGGAAGGATCTTCTCTTTCAAGCAGGGGGCACAATAGTCCACCCCCCATCCAGAGTTGTGGAGTCTGAGAGTGTTTCCTCTGAGGGGGCACAACTCATAGCCACGGGTCTCTCAACCAGGGTGGTAGAGACCCTTCACCAATCCAGAGCTCCATCTACGAGAAAGCTGTATGGCCTACAATGGAAATTATTTACTTCATGGTGTAAAGAACGCCAGTATCCAGATCCAGATCCAGTTAACTGCCCAGTTGGTACAGTTCTAGAATTCTTGCAGGCTAGGTTCGCTACTGTGGTCACTCACTCCACCTTGAAGGTTTGTGTGGCAGTTATATCGGCCTACCACTCCTCTCTTGGTGGACATACAGTTGGTAAAGAATCCCTGGTCATAAGCTTCCTCTGCACTGCGCTGCGGTTAAGGCCACCAGTACGGTCCCGGGTGCCTTCTTGGGACTTGGCTGTTGTGTTAGTGCTCTCTGGGCCACCTTTTGAGGAGCCCATAGAGGAGATTTCAGATTGTTTGCTAACAATAAAGACCACACTTTTGCTAGCATTGTGTTCTCTGAGGAGAGTAGGTAACCTCCAGGCCCTTTGAGTGGCCCCTACACATCTTGACTTTGCGCCTGGCATGGCCAAAGCCTTCCTGTACCCATGAGTGGGTTACAGCCCTAAGGTACCTACGGTCATACCTCAGTAGTACTACAGGCCTTTAACCCATGTCCCTTCAGGGAGCCTGGCCAGCAGAAGCTAAATTGTGTGTGTCCAGTGTGAGCGTCCAGATACGTCCACAGAGCTTCCCTGTGGAGAAAGTCTGAGCAACTTCTTGTATGTTTTGGTCCACCCAAGAAGGGGCTCCCAGCGACCAAACAGACTTTAAGCCATTGGATTGTGGATGCCATTAAAATGTCATAGTCCTCTGGACTCCCGCCGAGACTAGGAGTCAGAGCGCGCTCGACACGCGGTGTGGCAGCCTCGAAGGCCCTGCTAGAAGGGGTCTCCATGGCCGATATCTGCAATGCTGCTGGGTGGTCTACACCCCACACATTTGTTCGATTCTATGGACTGGATCTTCAAGCTACTACAAGCTCTTCTGTTCTCTCGCTTTAGATGTGCACAAACACACACTAGGCAGGGATTTAAAAGTCTGGATGCGTGGGCATCTCGTTCCCATAGCGTCTTGTCGACGCAGCTCGAGTTCTTGAAGAGGAACGTCTCAGGTTATGCATATAACCTTGCTGCCTGAAGGAACGAGACGCTGCGTCTCGAAACCACCTCCGCTTCATGACAGGAGCTAGTGGGCCGGCCGCATTCCACGTGCTTATATGCTTTCTGGCCGATGTCGTCACCCGCCGTTGATGTCCCAACTCATCATTGGCTGACTTCACACACGATTCAGAGCCGTCACGCTGAGGGCGTCTCCATAGCGTCTCATCGACATAGCATCTCGTTCCTTCAAGGAACAAGATTATATGCATAACCTAAGACATTTTTCAAAAGCATAAGAAGCTGTCTGATCTGCTCTCTATAGCTCCCGTGAATGTCATAAAACGATCAGTCTGCACAGTGCATCAGCTAAAACCTGGATATTTTAGTAGTCAGCAGTGACACCGAGCCTAGCCAAATGGAAAACTAATAAAAAACAAATAGATAGATGAGCAGGGAAAAATGTCAGTGGCCTCCACCTGTAAAACCATTCCTGTTTTGGGGGCATCTCATTGTTGCTCATCTACTGTTAATTAATAAACACCAAAACATCTGAAACTGATTAACAACCCCCTCTGAACAATTCCCCAGGAGTTTAACTGACATGATGCTATACTCTGGGGGAAAAAAGTGTTCAATTAATTTTTTGGAGCAGTGTATATAATTTTACATAAAGCCTTAATATAATTTTACATAAAGCTTAACATCTTTCCTGAGTAAAAAGTTAATTTGACTAAAACCATAGGCTTAGCTAATCCCGTGCGAATGCACCACATGAAATTCAGATGTGGGGTGTCATTTCTCAATCACACAAGGTCCCCAGATAACACTAATCCTGTGTGAACAGGGCTTTAGTACCCCATTCTGACCGATGGCCAACCAATGAGATTGCTGCTTTTATTTACGTGCCTGAAGCTGCTGAAGCAACTGGATGATGCTCAAGCACAAAACAGTCTTGCCGTGCACACAGATGTTAGACGAAGAAGATGCACCAAGGCAAGATGAGTGTAGAGCTGCTGCTCTCATTGGTTTCTGAAAATAAACAGCTGTGTGACAATCATTTTTCTTCATCGCTGGAGCTGCTGCTTGAAATATCCATAGGTTTTTTGGCAGTTAACAAAGATGCATGTGAATGGTTTCAGCGTCTTCTGGCTCCATTCTTCTTCTGTGTGACAAGCGAGTATCAGTAGCATGTAAAGTTGCGCAGTGCCAACTATGTTCCAGTATTTGTTTTTCATTAAGCACCATCTACTCATCATCAGTGAAAATTGCTTGGGTATAAACAGCAGAAAATGTTGACTATATTTTTGCACAATATTCATCCCGGTGTGTACGAGCCTTTAAGTGTGGCTTGCACACCAGTGGTCCTAGCATGGCGCAAGCCATTGAAATGAATGGGTTTCATAGCGCAGAGCATTGTTCACCCTCAGTGATAGCGGAACACGGTCAACGTGATGGAGAAGAAAAGAGATTTATGATTGATTGGTGGTTTGTTATTGTTATTTGTTACATCGCCATCATTTAGAAATTAGATCGCATTTCTGTATGAATCAAGATCATATTTTTGTTTTATTAATCGTACAGTCCTTCTAAGTTTTATACTCCACTTAAGCTCCACTGGTGATCTCCATCTCTGCCTTGGTCTTCTACTCCATGGCTTCACCTTGGGCCCCACTCTGCCCTGGTGGTGTTCTCCATGTTATCCTGCTCCTCCAGCTCATCCCTCCACTTCAAGGGCCTGGCTCTCCATCGCTACCCCTAGAGCACGACCATCTGAAATGGTTTTAATGTCTGGTATTCTCTCCTTTGACTTTCTGTTGTTTCATTTTTGTCTGGACTTTAATATTAAAGTTCTTTTTCCCCTTAGATTTCTATTTTCTGTTCCAGTTCTTAGTCCCTTTGTCTCTCCAGGTGTTCCTTGTTACCTTCCCTGCCCCTGTGTATACAGTAAAAGCTTTAGTGTTCCTGTCTCCCTTGTCGGGTCCTTTCATGGACATCTCGTGTGTATGTGTGTGTGCTTAGATCTGTTTCTTCGTATTCTGTTTCCTTGTTTTTTGATTATGTATCTTGCTTAGTAGCATTATTACATTTTAATCTGAACTTGTATCCAGCTCTTTTTGGTTTCTGAGTTAATCTTGTGACACTGAGACCATTCATCCAGTCAACTGCAATATTTATTTTTAAAACCAAATCTAGCTGTTTATTTTTCTTCTCCAAAAAGCTCTGTTCTCGTCTCATTTGACTAGAGGGTCCAGTCCAGTTGAAAGTTCCAGTAATGTCTGGTAAACTTTGGCTTTATGAGTATGTTCTTTGAAGACACCAAAGGCTTTTATCTGGCAAACAAGCTGTGGTTATGTAGGTGCTCTCTAATTATAGTTGTGGAGACCTTTTGACCCCATACCTAACTAACATCTGCTGCTGTTGGGAGTTTCTCCTCTCCGTGTGCGGGGCTGCTTGATGAGATATGACTCTAGCAGTGAGTGCAAATAGCAGAGGCAGCTAATGACATGCTCTCATTTATTAGTGTATAATTTACAAACAATATAAATCAAGTAAGAAAATACAAACCCAGAGGGGAAAACAAGTGTAGTACCAAAACAAAGAAATAATCAAAACCAAACAATGTCCATCACTATTCACCCAAACATCTAAAAGCTAATATACTAAAAAGAAAATATCTGTCCGTGCTGCTTCTGTAAAGATAGATGCCAAAATTCGTTGCTATGACTTATCGCGAAAGGCAAAAGTTTACGTTTTACCCGCATGACGTTGGTTAATGGAAACGCTTTTATTCTTTTTCATCAACATTTATCAAATATCAACAAAGTTTTGCACAAATTCGTAATGGAAATGGGCTGCTGATTCCCTCTATAATTTTTCATTTGCATCTGCTTGTTCATTTACAATAATGCAAGTTATTGATTCTTCATGACTGCTCTTTTTTACACTGCACAGTCAACATCTATTTAGACCCTACTTTTAACCCTGGATAAACATCTCGCTGTAAAACAGTCACCAAAAAAAAAGTGTTGAAAAGGTATGGTTGAGTCAGGACATGCTGGGTGGTTCAGTCAGGAATAAGGCCAAGTGATCCAAAGAGCAAGACAAGCCAGTAAATGAAGGTTACATGCTGCGCTCATCCAGTCAGTGATACTGCACTGCTAATATATATCATGTTAACCTGAAGGTTACACGCACAGAGGTGCCATAAGAGGGAAAGGAAGGATGATTCTTAGGGCCCGGGGAAACCACAGGAACGTGATTTGTACGGCCGCAGACTAGTTTGCTTGTTCATTAGTTTCAGCTGTACACTATGAGGCATCTCTCAGTTATTTGTTCCTGTATCTAAGTTCTAGTGTTTTAGTTCTTGGTTGTCAGGTCATCTCTAAATGCTGTGGTGGTGCTTCTCCTGTTTGATTTTCCCTGCGGTACATTTCCAACAAAATAAGTGTTTTGATCATATTTATACACCTGAGGAAAGTTATGGTGCCAAATCATTATGAATTAATCTATTGTTGGATACTTTTTGAAATAATACAATATTCATTCATCATTGCTTTGATTATTTTGCTTGTAAAATGCCTTGACCTCAGTGCTTTTCAGTGTTCTGCAGCTAAATATTCCGCTTTATCTGGCACCGGTGAGACTGTACCGATGAACAGATCTGACCCAAACGAGTGAATCATTGGTTTTAACACGCAGCTGCACCACCATCTGCTCATTTGTGACAAGTGACGTAATTCTGCGGTTTTTATCTTTGTCACAATCGTGTCGTCATCATGTTTGGCGTCATTTTACATTGCAACTGTTAAAATGACTGTAAACACTAATAATTTATCACACGTTTGCGTATATATTCTATAGAGTGAAAATGATTTGTGCACCTTTAAAAGTTTTAATAAGCCTACACACTTATACAATATATACAAAATCAAACCACAACATGCATCAGAGGCATCTTAAGTTTATAACTTAACCTTCGAAAACATTTTTACCTTAAACAAAGTGGTTATGTTTTAAATATAGTTTTCTTTATACCTGTGGTGTAACACCAATCAATATCAACTATTAAAGAAAAGACAATGTTTAGGCGAAAGGTAACGTGACGGGGTGCATGATATTCTTATTTTCAAATATTTTGCTACATTTCTGACAGTTTCATGCAAACTGTTTTAGAGTCTGTGTTGTTACACTTTTAATTTGCTGACATAATAAATAATATTATTTTCTCTGCAGTGTGTTGACTTATAGCTGTAATAGCACACATAAGAGAGAATGCTGCACGCACATCAAAGTCAAGTCATGTCATATCTATTTGTAGAACAGTTTTCCAGTATACTACTGTTCCAGGGCTGGATTCTCTGGTGGGCGCAGTATCATTTTGCTTTTACTTCACATTTATCTCAAGTAGAGCTCAATGATGACATTTTATTCAGAATGATGCGGTAGATTTTTTCCATCCATTTGATTCTGGGAGTAAAAATATACAGCGTGTCTTCCAATGATGTCTTTTCTCCTGTTGTCGTTTTATGAGTGTAGTGGTTTTGATGTTAATGTGTCTCCATTAGGCGGCGTTCTGTATTGTGGGTATAATGATTTTCTGTGGCATTGTCCCCTATTGGCCTCCTGTCTATTCTGCGTTTGCACCAAAAAGGTACAAAAAAAAAGTAAAATATCCCACGTCATGTTGAGCATGTGTTTATATTGTGGACAACACTTTGTTTACTCTTACCAGCAGAGGTCTTCCGCGAGCCGAGTATCGAGCGCTTCCTAACCTTTCGAGAAAACACGCTCTTCCATCAGCTATATGCGTCCTTGTATTAAATATCATTTAATAAATGTGGGGCGCTAACAAAATTACTTTCTAAGCGAAAAGCGACATGTTTTTCTGTCGCCATCTCGCTCCGCCCCCGAGGCTTTCCAGAGGGGTGACGTCACGCTCGCTCGCTCGCAGCAGCAACAGGCGTCAGGCAGCGAGAGCCAAATATCTCAAAGAAGAACAAACACTCGGGAGATATCGAACAATCACACATTTTGTCACCCGAATAAACGGTAAACAAAACAATCGTCGATATTCGTGGCGTCCGATGTTCGCCAAGAAAAACTCTCGCGGAAGGAAAGTTTGGGAAGGCCTCTGACGTCACGCCTCTCGGGACTCTTTCTCCTCAAACAGGACAGGACGGGTTTCCTCAGCGTAGAAGTGAATAAGAAACGTGATTAAAGCAGTAATCAGCCTCACAGCTGGGTCCGGACCGAAGTCTCGGTGGGAACACGTCCTCAGCGCGACGCGAAGATGATGCCGGTGAGACTCGACCCGTGATTCTGGGACTGTTTAGTAGATCCGTGTCTGTCGACAGACTTGACGATTTCACCAAGTAGCCTCACATTTTTTCGTCGTCGATGCCAATTTCACACTGTTCCTTAAAACCCTTTATTACTCATAACTGTGCTTCAATACAGACACGGAGTTTATTTTTTAATCCAAAGTGTCTTCAATCCAAACTTTCTCACACTTTAAATGCTTACAAGGGGACAAAAAGGTTATTTTATATTCCTTACATGATTTATTGGTGGTTATTATTACAGTGTTAATTTGGATCCAGTAGCATCGTTAATTAGGAGGGTCAGATACTTATAATACACACTTCACGATCATTAAAAAGCTTTATATCATAGTATACAGCATCACCCTGAAGCACTAAACCAGTCGTAAGGGCCAGTTTTGAGACTCATGTTGAACTGAAAAGCTTTCCCTTGGTGTCTGGTTTGTTATGATTTAAAAACCGAGAATCTGAGGGTGCAAAAAAACACTTTTAAACTTCCTAGCAATGTATGTTGGTTACCAATCTAAAATGAAGTTTTGATATACAAAATATCATCGCTGAACGTGATCTTTACCGTATATCCTAATGATTTTTGGCATAAAAGCATTTTGACCTGTACAATAAACTGCTCCAGGTCTCATATGGCCGTGATGTTCAGTCTCTCTCTCTCCTGACCACCCGAGGATCAGAGGAGTAGAAACGGTGTGATTAAACTCTTGCGTTCTCCAGATGTTCCTGACTGTGTACCTCAGTAACAATGACCAGCACTTCACAGAGGTGCCCATCACGCCCGAGACGCTGTGTGGAGACGTGCTGGAGCTGTGTAAGGAGCCGGGCGAGGCCAGCTGTCACCTGGCTGAAGTGTGGAGAGGCTCAGGTGAGAGCTTGCATTCAGAGAACATGAGGTACTTATTAAACCTAGACGTGTTCCAGCATACCTGCGCGTTCTCAGCTCAAGGCACGCTGGCTCCAGACTACACTCTGTCCACACGCAGTACTCAGAACAAGCTAAAGAGAGTGCCTGTAAATAACATCCGTGCGGTTGTGTCTATGAGAATATGCCTCCCTGCTTGTAACAAGCATTTGAAAAAAAAACAACACCCGGGGAACATCTTGCCTCATAATGACGTTTCTAAACCTGCTTTCTAATAAAATAAACTTGTTTTTTCTCCACAGCACGAGTCAACTTCCTTTTGTGATCTTATGTGGCGTCCTGTCACAGAATAATGCAGTTTTCTCTAGTGTGATCAAGATTGTGAATACCCTTATTTAACTGAAATGTGGCTCAGAACACAGACCGTCGCAGTCAAGTGTTTCTCTTCAGAAGTGTATTAGAAGTCGGGCTTTGGATTCTTTCCCTTTCGAAATCTCTGTGTCTTGTTTTACAAGTAAATCATGCAGTATCACGAATGGCTAATCCGTCGAAAATAATACCAGTAACTTTCAAGATAATTTTGAAGTAAGCATTTGATCCTCCAGTTATTCCAGTCACATCTTTATGCGAGCATCATCAGACTGTCCTGCACTGAAATCAGTGGTGAAGATCCTTACCACGCTCTAGTTCCGTGAGCAGACAGTGCTCAATAAATGTTCCTTTGATTGATTAATTGGATGTGTGTGTGAATGCAGAGCGGGCGGTGGGCGACAGCGAGAAGATGATGGATCTGCTGCTGCAGTGGGGTCAGCAGAGGCCCGAGGTGCGCTTCTTCCTGCGTCGAGGCAGAGCTCCAGGTACGCTCTTACCGTAGTGTTTACTGTATCTGTATCTGTCACAGATACTTGATCCAAAACAAAGTTCTTAACCTGTGATCTTAACACAAATGCATTCATTCTTCAGTCAAAACCACGTTTCCTCTCTATTCTTAGGAATCTAGCATTGTTGTATTTGACCTCCTTCAGTTATTTAGCAACAGAAATGCTGCCAACAACCAATCTAATTGCAGCTGCTGGGAACAATGGATTTTAATTGCAGAAATAATCTTACATAGGAATAATAGTGATCTTCCTTCAGATGAGCTGGGCTCCAACCACTTTGGACGCCAGGACTGGATAATATTATTAGTCCATAGTAAAACATTCCTCTAAGTCATTGCTTAAAAGTGCTGTATGTACGCCAAGAAATAGCCTAATATATTTGGAGATGTTTAGGAAAGGTGTTTTGGTGGAAAGGTCTGTTTTTTGTGTTTTTGCCAATCTGTCAATCTAGATCTTCTGAAAGAAGAGCTCATTGAAACAAACTCAACAAGTCAAAATCTGCATTAGTCACTAAACTACTTGTACTAAAGCAAGCTCCCAAAATGAGTAGTTTCTGCTCTAGTGTTTCGATCATATAACAGCCTGCCCAGACTCAGATCGCTGTTTGGCTTCGCTCGCTGCGGGTCTGGAATAAAAATATAGGTATGCTGAGTGTCTTAGTTGTAAAAGAGCATTGTCTCTGCAAACTTGACCTTTAGGAAGAATTTGAAGGAAAGTCCTGCTCTGAGAGGACCACCGTCCGTTTACACAGACAGAATTACAGGCGTGAATCCGCTGAACCGTCCTGCGAGTCACTGCTGAAATGGCTCTTATTGACGGGATGAAGTATCCCACAAGCTGAGCATCGGATGGCGTCTGAAACGGCAGCGTAGAGAAGAATAAGAGAAGCAAGCGTGTTTCTGTCCAAGTCGTTCAGCAGCTTTCTTAGCTCGATCTAAAAATATTGAATGCGTTGTTAACATAACCTCTTTGTTGTGCATTCCCAAGTAGTTAACTAAAACATGTAAGAAGAGAATGGCACGAGGCATTGTGACAGGTGTTTGTGTTGGGTCGGTGGGGCATATTTATTTATGTCACAACTGCTTTTCAAACACCCTTGCGGTGATGTGACTGCTGTTTCTTTCCCACGCTCCCCAAACATCTGTGTGTGTGTGTGTGTGTGCGCGTTTAGCGGGTGTGAAATTCTGCCAAAAGGATGGACTGCTTTACGGCAGCAACAAAAGCACATGTGCGGCAGTCTGCTGTAACACTCACACACAGCCGCTCTATCCCTGCCTCTTTTCCTATCCATTAATATTTCAGATTTGTGCAGCCAATTTGTTTGTAGTCAGACAGAATGATGTTGCAAATGTTTTCTGGAATGGATTGAACACAAGGAGCACTGGGAGTTTTCCTAATGGACGGTTTGTAAGTGTGATGTGGTTTTCACCCGCTTGATTTAGTCTCAGTCCATGAACCACACCTGACTAAACATTTACCCACAGCCCTCTAAATCACAGAATGAGACATGATGAAATGATCACGTTAAGTATAATTAAACGTGTGTAAAAACCTTCAATCTGACAAACGCTGGTTATCTACAGTCTTAAAGGCTCTCAGAAGGTTACAAAGCAATATCTGCAGGACTTAAATCATGTCACATCTGACTGCACATACACAGTGTCCTTGTGTTCAAAAACCACGGAGTGAGGGCATGCGGATCAAAACACAGGGTTGGCGATGCATATGATTTCATTTTTGCTTATTTTTAACTGGACAGGCCTTTTTAAAAAGTGGCCCTCCATTCAGAATGGGTAACAAATGTCTGTCTGCATCATTTAGATTGGTATTGGGCCCTGTCTCTCACCAAAGTTGCCCAGTTACTAAGTAAATTCCTAATAGACACTAATAAATACTATATGAGTAAATCGGTGGGTGGGGCTAAACGGTCAGTGATGTAGAATCAGTGGGCGGGGCTACACAGTCCAACATAGAATTGGTGGGCGGGACTATACACTCAGTAATATAGAATCAGTGGGCGGGGCTACACAGGCCAACGTAGAATTGGTGGGCGGGACTATACGCTCAGTAATATAGAATC